>APFE030788774.1:1855-12379 GCA_000404065.3 Pinus taeda
CAAGCAAGCTAAGAAGGATAATAAATTATCACCAAAGTATTATGGTCCGTACAAGGTGTTGCAAAATATTGGTACTATAGCATACAAATTGGAGCTTCCTGCAACGTCTCGAGTGCACCCAGTTTTCCATGTTTCATGTTTAAAGAAGGTTATAAGCGACAAGCTCCCAGTTCAAACAATATTGCTAGAACTTGACGAGGAAGGAAAAATTATATTGGAGCCAGAAGCAGTCACAGAAACAAGAACTCGACAGCTATGAAATCGATCAATTTCTGAGTATCTCATCAAGTGGAAGAATTTATCCATTGAAGATTCCACATGGGAGGATGAGAATTCTATACAGAAGAATCCAGAACTACTCAAGCATTGAGGACAACAATTTTTTTTAAGGAGAGGGGCATGATAGGTCCCTATAATACTAGTGATTACCCCATTACTATTGTAGTTGTATCCCTTATTAATATTGTTGTGCCTGTATTGTCCCCATATTGTTATTACTGTGCCCCATAGAATCCCTCTATTGTTATTTTTGTGGCTTTATATTATTATTGTTAGGTCGGCTGGGTTATATTGTGACTCCTTAGTCTCCTATAAATAGAAAGGAGGTTTTGTCATTTGAATCATCCAAGAATTGTTCATTTATGTAATGTAAAGGAGGTTGCCCCCTCGAAGAGGCTGAATTCTAAGGCGTTGATCTATCTTTTCTATCTTTTTCTTGAGCTACTTTCATAACAAGCATTGAAACTTAGAACATCATAACTGCAATACAACCATCAAATACATCTGCATCAACCAATCACTAAAACTCAATCATCATTTTTTGAATCAACCACAACTGAATCAATCAATAACCCATCATCGCTGAAGCAAATAACAGTCAATCAATTTGATCATTCAGAACACTGTTACCAGAATACAGTCACCAGAACACAAAGCAGAACCCAGAAATCTGCAACAACAAACAAAAACAACTGAAACTTTAAACATCAAGCTTCATAAGTTATACGATACTTCCATGTGTCGAACCAGCGTGTATACGCACTTTTACCAAAGGGAACCAGCGTACAGATCTGCAAATTCCAATTTATGATGTATACGCTACTTTGATATGTTGAACTAGCGTGTATACGCTCTTTTACTAAGCGAACCTGCGTACAGATCTATAGATGCTAACTTAAAACATCTCAACTATTCCAGACTTCAGTCATACCCAGATCATCACATTTACAGAATAAAACACACGTCAGTTATTCAGATCTAGACTGTTCAAGATCAAACCACATAATGAGAATACTTTTAAGCGTTTATGATCCTAGTCTATTAGCCTTCATCAGCCATATAGGTGCCTCCTTAGATCAGATCAAACAAACCATCAGAAGCTCATTAACCTGCATATATGATCCAACACTACATAAGATATTCAAAATATTTGCACACCTGGCCTAATGATCTTCTCCTCCTTATATAGTTTTAGGTCTTTCTCAATACCATGGACCAAAAATACTTAGGACCAATACCTTGGACCAAATACCTCGGACCGATTACCTTGGGTCAAATACCTTGGACCAAAAACTTTGTTTTCCAAGATATACGTACTTTTCTTTCTGTGAAAGTGCATGTGTATGTATACACACATTTTGTTCTATAAAACTACGTGTATACGCAGCTTGGACAAGGTGAACCTGCGTATACCTCTCTTTCTTCATTCTTTGTAGTCTGATCTGTAATTCTTTGACCTGTTGCAATGTGAGTTTTCATCTGAGTGAGTTTCCATCAAGGACAACTCCTGTATCATAATGCCAACAATCTCCCCCTTTGGACTTGATGGCAACAACAACACCAAGACACTCTCCCCCTTTGGCATCAAGGGCAAAGGGCAGACCAATATATTCTCTCCTTTTGACATACAGTATGTTGTTCATGCTCCCCTTGAGCACAAGTAGAGTCTGCAAAAATATTTTCCAAAAGAATAATATGACTCTATAACTCAACTATGTGAGTATGACCTTCCTATCACCAATGACTCATAGATACATCCATTCCCAACCAAGTGGGGATATACCAAACTTGACTCATCCACCCAATCGAGTGGGGATATACCAATTGTTTATACAGGACAGAAATAATAAATATTACATCATTTGTCCAATATGACTCATTCAAATATATGAGAAGACATATCACATCCTAGACTTTTACATGGCTTAGGCAATAAAAGGTATAACTATCTGAAGCCATAGCTAGACTCAGCAACTATAATGCCAACAATTCTGAATGTACGTGAAGGCTAATGCTCCCCCTGAACCTGTGCTACCTGTGCATTGTTAACAAGTCAACAATCAAGGCATCTTTGTCAGTTAGATAAAAATTATTGAACAAAGCATATCAATAGACTGTGATCATCAACATCAGACAGAGCACCCATATCAGAGCCTACCCCACTATTTTTCTTGTCTGAAAAACATATACGCTCCTTGTCCCACAGAAACCTGCGTGTGCACGTGACTCAACTTCATGAAACACGTGTATATAATAACCTTTCTCTGATTTAACAATAGGATGATGCAACAACTACTCCGAGCTTTTGTCTGAGATATTGAAATGTTTCTATGGGTAGCAGTTTAGAAAATATATCATCAACCTATTTTTTGGAGGGAACATACTCCAATTTAACTTTTTTTTCAAGCAATTGTTCACGTAGAAAATGGTATTTGATGGGTATGTGTTTGGTCTTGGAGTGAATGACTGGATTTTTGAAATATTGATGGCACTTGTATTATCACATAGAATGGAGATGGGTGGAGTACATGTGATCTAAATGTCTTGCAATGTTTGCATCATCCAAAGTAGTTGTGTGCAACAAGATGCAATAGCCACATATTCTGCTTCAGCTGTAGATAAAGAAATTGAACTTTGTTTCTTTCTGAACCATGACACTAACCTGGAAACCATATAGAATGCCCCACCACTAGTGCTTTTTCTGTCATCAACACTTCCTACCAAATCTGCATCTGTATATGCATGAAGAGTAAGACCTGCATCTCTAGGATACCATAAACCAAAGTTCGGAGTTCCTTGAAGATATTTGAAAATTTGTTTGAATGCCTAAAGGTGTGATTCCTTTGGATTTGCTTGGAATCTTCCAACTATTCCCACTGCATGCATGATGTCAGGTCAGGTACCTATTAGATAAAGAAGACTGCCAATCATGGATCTGTAAGTTGGTTGATGTACTACTGCTGATTCATCATTTGAGCTGGGACTGCATCCTGTTACCATTGGGGTACATACAGGTTTAGAATCTTCCATTCCGTACCTTTTCAAGATATGTTTGAGATATTTGGTTTGTGAAAGAAAAATACCATCTTTATTTTGTTGAACTTGTAGACCAAGAAAATAGGTAAGTTCACCAAGTAAGGACATTTCATCAACATAAACAACAATAGTTAGAAATTTATTAGTTTCAATCTTTGTATATAGATTGCTATCTGCCGAACCTTTTGTAAAACCTTGTTCATGTAGATATTTGTCAAGCCGGTAATACCAGGCCCTTGGAGCCTATTTCTTACCATAGAGGGTCATTTTGAGTCTGGATACAAGTTTTGCATCATTTCCAAGAATGAATCCTTCTGGTTGTTCAATATAAACTTCTTCCTCTAAATCTCCATTAAGGAAAGCAGATTTTACATCCATTTGGTATACTTTGAATTTCTGAAAGCTAGAAAGAGAAAGAAACATCCTTATGGCTTCAAGTCTAGCAACAGGTGCAACAGTTTCTTCAAAATCTATATCTTCTTGTTGAGCATACCCTTTACAAACAAGTCTGGGCTTGTTTCTAATGACTTCCCCATTTTCATTCAGTTTGCTTTTGAATATCCATTTAGTTTCTATAATATTTTTATCATGAGGTCTAGGAACTAATTCCCAAGTATTATTATTTTCAATTTGCTCAAGTTCTTCATTCATGGCCTTGACCCAACATTCATCTTTACCTGCTTCATTTACATTTTGAGGTTCAGTGGAGGATAGTAATGCTAGATAGCTTGAGGTTTCTATAATAGTTCTTCTTGTTTGTACACCTACCTCTTTTTCCTCTAAAATTTGAGCTTTTGGATGATTTTTCTGAACATACCTGGACGAAGTCTTTTCTTCTACCGTTATCTCTTCTTCTGGTGCTTCATTGGTTTCTTCTTCAATATCATTGTGATTTGATGTGGGAAAATAATCCCCATCTTCTTCATTGTTATAATCTTTTGCTTTTATCTGTTTTGGATTTTTGCATGCTTCATCAACTACAACATCAATACTTTCAACAATTTTCCCAAGTCTTTTATTATAACATTTATATCCTTTACTTCGGGAAGAGTAACCAAGAAGAATGCCTTCATCTGCTCTGGGATCAAACTTACCAAGTTTTCATCAGTCCTTTTGTTATAACATTTGCTTCCAAAAACTTTAAAGTATTTTACAGTAGGAGTCTTACCATATCAAAGTTCATGTGGAGTTTGAGTGCTATTTACCCGAACATTTGCTTGGTTGAGAATAGTTACGACGGCGAATGCAACTTCACCCCATAAGGTTGCAGGAGTTCCAGATTCATCTAACATTGCTCGAGCCATTTGTTGAACAGTTCTATTCATTCTTTCTACCACTCCATTTTTCCGAGGAGTCCTTGAGGTGGAGAATTGCCTTTTTATTCCATGTTGTTCACAAAAGTCAAAGAATTCATTTGAGGTAAATTCCCCTCCTCGATCAGATCTGAGGCATTTGATTTTTCGATATGATTCATTTTCAGCGAAAGCTTTGAAGGCTTGGAACCTTTCAAATGCTTCATCTTTATGATTTAGAAGACCTATCCAACACATTCTGGAAAAATCATCAATGAACAAAATAAAGTATTCTTCTCCACGTGGTGACTTTTTCCTTGATGGTCCACATAAATCAGTATGGACAAGTTCAAGAGGCTTACTAGCTGACCCTTCTTTTTCAATGAAGTGAGCTTTGGTTTGCTTACCGATTTGACATGGTTTTCCTATTGTATTTTCAGGGATGCTGATATCTAGAAGATCACGAATAACCTTGAATCTGCATGCTTTTCTTATTTGAGAAAAGCTTAGATGTCCCAATCTTCTATGCCACAACCAATTTTCATAATTTTTGCTTAGATAGCATTGTTGTTATCCTCCCTTGAGTATGTATAAGTTGTTTGGAGGTCTTGTACCTTTGATCATGGTCTCTCTCGCATCAATCTCACGAATAACACATCCGTTTGATCGAAACACAACTTCATTTCCTTGATCACACATTTGACTAACACTCAACATGTTATGCTTTAAACCGTATACATACATAACATTTCCAGATTTAACCTTTTCTTTCAAGAAAATAGAGCCTTTACTTTTTATGACAGCAGGAGTGTCGTTTCCAAATGAGACATTCTTTTCCTTTTCTAAGGCATTATATGAGTGGAGTTTTTCTTTGTCACCTATCATGTGTTTTGAGCATCCACTGTCGATGTACCATTGATTTCTTATCCTTCTGCATACAAGGATATACCACATATTTCTGTTTGAGATTCTTTCCTTCTCCATATTTTTGGATTTAATGGAGTTTTCTCCTTTTGAGATGTTTGCCGAAATTTGCTCCTGCATTCAGATTCTTCATGACCAAAGTTGCTATAGATTAAGCATTCTATTTCATTTTCAAGAAGAGAAAAGTTATCATAGGAATTTTTCTTGATCCCTGTCACATTCCTTATATTTCGTGCTTCTCTAGTCATGATGGTTTTGTAAGCAGCACATTGAGCAACTTGGTGTCCAAAATTATGACATGCAAAACATTGCCCATTAAAGAAGTTCCTGCGACTATCGAAACTATTGACCTAGTGATTGTAGTTTCTATTGATATTCATCTTTGGAGCAAATTGAGTATGATTTACCTGAGGTTGGTTGTGGCTTCTATTCATCCTTGGAGTAAATTGAGTTTGATTTACTTGGTGATCTACTTTATGCCTTTGCTGACGATTGTCATATTGTTCACTGGTCTTTGCTGCATCAAGATAACTTTTGGTGGAGGTTGACAACTTCTGAGATTGAGATGCTTCTTCAGTATATCCAAGACCCGTCTTTATTAGAGGATAACGTTGCACTTTGATAATTTCATTTAAAGTTTTTGATCCTTTAGCAAATCTAAGATTGAGAGATTTCGTTTTCTCAAGATCCTTTCTTAGACCCATAATTTCACATTCTAGTTATTCATTGTGTTTTTCTTTTTCAGCAAGATGGTATGTCAAGGTATCTATAATCATATTCTTTTCTTCTAAACAAATTTTGAGTTTAGAGATTTCTTCATGAAGGTCATCCTCTTCTAAATCATCCCAAAAATTATCATCGTCATAAGCCATTAGAAGTCTATAATCGTTACTATTTTCATCTTCATCACTATTTGATAAATCATCGCTATCTTCATGAGTATAGTAACTCCTTTTATTTATAACTTGTTTTCTATTCCATTTTGCATATTCCTTCTCTTTTTCATATTTATCTTTATGAGGACATTTGGTAGCTTAATGACCGACTTTTCCACAGGCAAAGCATTTGAAGGGTAGCTTACCTCTAAATCTTTTGGAACCCCGTTGAAGCTTCTTGACAAAGTTTACCTCATCTTCTTCTTCTGAAATATGTCCTGATTCATTGTGTTCTCCCTTTCCTTTTGCCGAAGCTTTAAATGCAGCTTCTCTCATATTTGATGGTCCTCCTTTTCTCATCTCAAAGGTAGTTAAGATTCTGTGAAGCTGTGTCATAGTGAGAGTCTGCAGATCCTGTTTTTCTTCTATGACAGACACTTTTGATTCAAATTTAGCAGAAAAGGATCTCAAAACCTTCTCAACTAAGGTAACTTCCTTTATTTCTTCACTCAGATTTTTCATGCAATTAAAAACCTCATCTATACGTAAGAAGTAACTAGCTATACTTTCATCACTGTGCATCTTAAGAGTTTCATACTGAATTCTGAGAGTTTGAAGCTTAGCATGTTTTACCTGAGAGTCTCCTTCGTAGCTCAGAACGATTTTGTCCCATATTTCTTTAGCTAATTTGAGCTGCATGACTTTGACAAACTATGATTGTGACAGACTTCCCAATAAAGTATTGATAGCTCTGGCATTGGTTTCATATTGCTTTTTACCTACCGTATCTATAGGAATTGCTATTGGAAATGTATATCCTCCTTCCACAATGTCCTAGACTTCTGTTCCAAGTGATTGTAGATAGGTTGTGGTTCTTATTTTCCAATAAATAAAATTGCTCCCATCAAAGATTGGCAGTCTGATGGATCCCACACTTTCTTGATTACTCATGATGATGGATCTCCCTTCAAGCGATCAAGATTCTTTTGAAGGACCTCCTCTGATACCAATTGTTGGAAATAATACTGAGAGGGGGGTGAATGATTATTATCAGATCTAAAATTTTATTTCCCAAACAGATTTATATACGCTACTTCAGTGAAGTGAACTAGCATGTACATGCGATTGTACTTAAAGCAACCAACATATATGTAGAGAACTTTTGATTTAGACAATTTATCATGAATTGAGCTTAAACCAGTATATTAGAAATTTATTAGACAGTGCAGTAAAAGCAAAATAAAGCATCACACATAAGCAACACACATGAACACAAGATTAAGGGGAAACCCAACGTGGGTAAAAAAACCGACTTGCGTTTCGTCTCTATCTCTTTAATAATAAAGAAAATCTATTTACATATTTCGTACTAGTGCAGACTCATACCAGTGCGTAGGCACCTAACTTGCAGAAAGGCTACAACCTCTCTCGTTCTCCAACCTACTACTGAAGGAGCTACAACCCCCTAGTCTTGATTATCCAATATGTTACTAGTAACTAGTGCCAACCTACAGAAAACTCCACCTCCACTAGGGACCCCCACGTTCCATGAATTTTCAGACTGATACTCACTGGAACACAACACCAAATTGAAAGGCCACATTTCATGCCAATTTTCATACTGGATCCCATCAACAACATTGAAACCAGAACATCATAACGCAAATACATCCATACAATACATCGCATCAACCAATTCACATGAAACTCAATCATACATTTTCTGAATCAAAACCCACAGACTGAATCAATCAAATAACCCCATCATGCGCGAAGCAAAATCAACATAATCAATCTGGATCAATTCAGATACACGTTACAAAACAGTCAACCGAGAACACAAAGAATAACCCAGAACTCTGCAACAACAAACAGAAACAACTGAAACTTTAAACATCATGCTTCATAAGGTATACGATACTTCCATGTGTCGAACCAGCGTGTATACACACTTTTACCAAAGGGAACCAGTGTACAGATTTGCAAATTCCAATTTATGATGTATACGCTACTTTGATATGTTGAACCAACGTGTATATGCTCTTTTACTAAAGCAAACTTGCGTACAGATCTGTAAATGCTAACTTAAAACATCTCAACTATTCCAGACTTCAGTCATACCCAAATCATCACATTTACAGAATAAAACACACGTCAGTTATTCAAATCTAGACTGTTCAAGATCAAACCACATAATGAGAATACTTTTAAGCCTTTATGATCCTGGTCCATCAACGTTCATCAACCATATAGGTGCCTCCTTATATCAGATCAAGAAAACCATCAGAAGCTCATTAACTTGCATATATGATCCAACACTTCATAAGATATTCAAAATACTTGCACACCTGGCGTAATGATCTTCTCCTCCTTATATAGTTTTAGGCTTTTCTCAATACCATGGACCAAAACTACTTAGGACCAGTACCTTGGACCAAATACCTCAGACCAATTACCTTGGGTCAAATACCTTAGACCAAGAAATACCTTGCACCAAAAACTTTTTTTTTCCAAGATATACGTGCTTTTCCTTCTTTGAAAGTGCGTGTGTACGTATACATACATTTTGTTCAGTAAAACTGAGTGTATATGCAACTTGGACAAGGTGAACCTATGTATACTTCTCTTTTTTCATTTTTTGTAGTTTGATCTGTAATTCTTTGACCTATTGCACTGTGAGCTTTCATCTAAGTGAGTTGCCATCAAAGACAACACCTGTATCATAATGCCAACATAAATTCCTCAAACCTATGTTGAAATTCCTCAACCTTATTTTAAGGAACATGTCAACCACTCTCAATAAAACTTTCATAATTGGAGATATACACTATAGAGATTTGAATAAATTAATAATAAATTTGGTCCCAAAAACCAATCCTCTTCGGGATTAGAAATAAAATAACCCTCAACCTCCTTGCTTAAAATGATTGGGTTGAATTGTTTTGATGCCTTCAAGTTTTATGTCAACATTAAAATCAAAGATTTTTATTAGAATATTGAGAATTTTTAACTAAATACCTTTAGTTACATTCGTATTACTATCCAAGTTGATAAAAATCTCAAATTTAAAATAGAAGCTATGCTGTACTAACATAAACATAATTTTGTTGTAAATTTTGATTCATTTTAATTAGATGGATACTTCCCAAACCACAATAATAATGTTGATGCCCATTAATGATGAAATTCTTCATCCCCTCAAGTTTCCTTAAGTCTTTATAAAGATGGTAGGAATATTGTTCCTTTTCTAAACTTATATTAAGTCTTCATAAGGATGGTAGGAATAATGTCCCTTCGTATTAAGGATGAAATTCTTCATCCCCTCAAGTTCCTTAAGTCTTTATAAGGATGGTAGGAATAACGTTCCTTTGTTCTAACCTTTTATTAAGTCTTCATAAGGATGGTAGGAATAATGTCCCTTCGTATTAAGTGTCGAAGGAATTAAAACAAGCTTTATTCAACATTGGGTTTTTAAGTGCAATAAACTACATTTATTTATTTATTTGTTTTTAAATAACAAAACCTCTGATTTGTAATTTTAAAGGGATTGTAGTAGGTAGTGAATTGGTTTGTAATTATTAATGAAAATCTCATTCAATAATATTAGTAAGTTTAATAATATTAATTTTTGATTTACATTTTTTAACCAGCTAAGTGATTATGGAGTGATGGACATAATTTGTATTAAGAAATTAAGTATGAGTAAGAGTAATTTTATATAATATTTTTTTATGAATAAAATTTTAAATTTTCATTTTACAGAATGAAGTATTTGTTATATTATTGTCAAATCCAATATTTTTTTTCATGGTTTTTACTTTATAATTTTTTTTCTTCATGTTTTTACTTTACAAAAATGTGTAGCATTGGTATTTCAATTGACACATTTGAAAAGGATTAATGCTTATTTGTTTGTTTTCTATACCTGGACTTAGCTTTGCAAATATCATATAATTTATGCACAAAATAATAAATTAAAATAAATCTATTCTCAAATGCACATGCGTCACTAAGAAAGGTTGTAAGTTCCCTATTGATTAAGAGTTTGCAATTTTTTTTGATCCATGTGAGTTATTGTCCAATACTTGGAAACAATTGCTTTGTGCTGGAGAAAACAA
>APFE030788781.1:0-32367 GCA_000404065.3 Pinus taeda
TACTCTTAACCATTATATTTAACTCATAACATCTTAGAATAAAAACACATGTTCTTAACCATTAAACCCTCAAACAATATAAATATAATAAACAAACATAAATAGAAATATAAACCTATAATAAACCAACATAAATCTAAATATAAACCTATCCCTTGCCTTGCATGTACATAAAAAGTCGAAACACTACATAAATATAAACATAAACATATCATAAATATAAGCATATCCCTTGTGCATGTACTATAGAAAGTTCAAACGCTATATATAGCAAATCCTCCTCTTCGCTATTAACGTTTCAGGAAAGGTCGACTCTTCGCTGTAGACACACTATCATCATCCTCTCATCCTTGCAAAACCATTATGTTCCTTGTTCGAATCTCTTGGTCATTTCTCGATCATGGTTGAGGTGCTACTCAGGAAACAAAATCGTGGGCTCAAGGCTCTGCTAGAGTCCATAGACGTGCAGGAGTAAAAATGCTTTCACAATGAAGAAACAGACTAGTTTACTCATCTATTGTAAATAGATTAAACTTTAGAAGAAGATCGAGAAGACGATGAATCCTCTCCAAATGAGGAGGTTCTAAACATATTCATGAGGAGCCTGGAGGAAGAGATTGCCACAACATGTTCCACTTCTTATCCTTCCCCTAACTCTGGGTATGATTCTACATCCACCGATATTTCTCGCAACCACGAAGTCCTAAATTGAGATACAAACTCAAACATTGATTTATTTTATCTCATGGAGGCCTCAGAAAATGATCTTGACATTCTTTCGAGCGTCATTTGGGACATAATAGAAAAATTCTATAGATCATCAGAGGAAACTCAGAGGGTTTGACAGCGAATCCAAATCTTAAATCCCTTTGTGAAAACTTGCACTTCATGGACAATTCAGAAACTATCAACTATTAGAATTCTATGATCATGCCCGCACTACTACACCAAGGGCACTTTTAAGACATTTTTTTAAGACAAAATAAATCTTTTGTCTTAAAAAGTCACTTTTTATTTTAGTTATTTTACATTAAAAATTTAATATCCATTGAATTGTCTTAAATATAAAATTTAAGACAAAAACAGTTTGAGACAAAAATATTTTAAGACAAAAATTTATATTTAAGACAAAAATATTTTAAGACAAAACTTTAAATTTAAGACAAAAACAGTTTGATACACAAATATTTTAAGGCAAAACAATTTAAGACAAAACTTTATATTTGAGACAAAAACAATTTGAGACAAATATATTTTAAGATAAAACTTTATATTTGAGACAAAATAGTTTAAGGAAAAATTATTTTAAGACAAAACTTTACATGTAAGACAAAAACAATTTGAGACAAAAATATTTTAGGACAAAACTTTATATTTAAGACAATGGCCACTTAAGATGAAACTCATTTAAGACAATTAGCAATTAAAACAAAAACATATCAATTTAAGACAATATTATCTAACAACTACAAATCTGACCTTGAGAGTGCGCCCTAAGTTCGTTAGTTTGCAGGCCACTATTGTCTCGTGCTTATAGCAAGGTCATTATTTCACTTGCCATTCACGTTATCTTATATGAAGACAACGATTTGTTGGGCTCTTTGTTTTGTGGGGTTAGCCGACTCTGAAGAACACAACAATTTTTCCTGGCAATATTTTTTGGTCATTAATTCCACTTCTCTCCCTTCGATCACTCCTGATACGATTAGAGACAACTTGTTTGTTGTTTTATTCAGTTGGTGAGTCACTTTAGTACTTACTATTGTAGAGAAGTTGATAAACTAACTAAACTATGGACTCCTTCTCCTAGTTATGGGATTAAGCCTCAAGTTTGAATTTCCCTTTATATGCATCCCCTCAGACTTTGGATCTAGCTTAGGGTAATCAGATTGCAATTTGTGTTGGCATTATGATACAGGTGTTGTCCTTGATGGCAACTCACTCAGATGAAAGATCATGATGCAACATGTCAACAACAAATAATTACAGATCAGACTATAGAGAATGAAGAAAGAGAGGTATACGCAAGTTCACCTTGACCAAGCTGCGTATACACATAGGTTCATTGAACACAAGTAGCGTCTACGTACACATGAACTTTCACATAAGGGAAAGCATGTATATGTTGGAAAACTAAGTTTTTGGTCGGAGGTATTTGGTCCAAGGTATTTTGATCCATGGTATTGGTCCAAGGTATTTGGTCTGAGGTATTAACTCTAGGTATTTTGTCCAAGGTATTGAGAAAGGCCTAAAACTACATAAGGAGGAGAAGATCATTAGGCCAAAATGTGCAAGTATAGAATATCTAATGAAGTGTGAGATCTAGTATGCAGGTTATTGGCTTATGGTGCTTTGCTTGATCTGAACCAAGGATGAACCTTAACGGTTGATGAGGGATAAGATCTAATGATGGATCGAGATCTTAAGACTTGAAATAAATTATCATTATGTGGTTTGATCATGTATAGTCGAGATCTAAATATTGATGCATGTGTTATTATGTAAATGTTATGATCTGGGTATAACTAAAGTCTGGAATAGCTGCAAAATTATGAATTAATATTTAGATATGTGTACGCTGGTTGACTTTAATAAAAGCACATATACATGATGGTTCGACACATGGAAGTAGCGTATACCTTATGAAGTATGTTTCAGTTGTTTCTGTTTGCTATTGTAGAGTTCTGGGTTCTATTTTGGGTTTTGGTGACTGTGTTCTGAATGATCAGGTTCAGGTTATGGTTATTGAGTTTTAGTGATTGGTTGATGTAGATGTACTTGATGATTGTATTGCAGTTATGATTTTGTTGATATGTCTTGTATGAGAATTGAATGAAACATGGCATTTAGATTGTGGTGTTGTGTTCCAGGAGTATCTAGTCTGAAAATTCATGAAACGTGGTCCTTGGTAGAAGAGTGGAGTTTTATGTAGGCTAGTGCCTACATACTAGTAAACATATTGGCTAGTACAAGAGCTAGGGTGTTGTATCTCCCTTCTAGTAGTATCTGGAGAACGCCAAAAAGTTGTAGCCTTCTGTAGGTGGGTGCCTACATACTGGCATGATTTGGCACCAGTACAATATTGTAGATGGATTTTCTTATTATTAAAAGAAGACAGAGATGACAGCAGCAGGTGGTTTTTACCCACATTGGGTTTCCACCTTATATCTTGGTGTTCATGTGTGTTGCTTATGTGTGAAACATTATTATGCTTTTACTACACTGTCTAATAAATCTTTGATATACTAGTTAAAGTTCAATACATGATAAATTGTCTAAATCAAAAGCTCTTTGCATATACACTGGTTGTTTTTAGTACAGTCGCGTGTACACGCTAGTTCACTTAGTTGAAGTAGCATATATAAATCTGTTTGGGAAACTAAAATATTGATCTGATAATGCTAATTCACGCCCCTCTCAGTATTATTTCCAACAATTGGTATCCTAGTAGGTCCTTCAGAAAAAGCTTGATCACTTAAAGGGAGATCCATCATCATGAGTAACCAAGAAAGCGTGGGATCCTTCAAATCGCTAATCTTTGATGGGAGCAACTTTGTTTATTAGAAAATAAGAACCACTGCCTATCTACAATCACTTGGAACGGATGTCTAGGAAATTGTTGAAGGAGGATATACATTTCCAACAACAATTCCTATAGATACGATAGGTAAAAAGCAATATGAAACCAATGCCATAGCTGTCAATACCTTATTGGGAAGTTTTTCAGAATCATAGTTTTTCAAAGTCACGCATCTCAAATCAACCAAAGAAATATGGGACAAAATCATTCTGAGCTACGAAGGAGACTCTCAGGTAAAACGTGCTAAACTTCAAACTCTCAGAATTCAGTATGAAAATCTTAAGATGCACAGTGATGAAAGTATAGCTAGTTACTTCTTATGTATAGATGAGGTTGTTAATTGTATGAATAATCTTGGTGAAGATATAAAGGAAGTTCCCTTAGTTGAGAAAGTTTTGAGATCCTTATATGCTAAATTTGAATCAAAAGTGCCTGCCATAGAAGAACGATCTACAGACTACCATCGTGACATAGCTTCACAGAATCTTAACTACCTTTGATATGAGAAAAGGAGGTCCATTAGATATGAGAGAAGCCACATTTAAAGCTTTAGCAAAAGGAAAGGAAGAACACAATGAATCAGAACATATTTCAGAAGAAAAAGATGAGATAAACTTTGTCAAGAAGCTTCAACAGGGTTTCGAAAGATTTAGAGGTAAGCTACCCTTCAAATGCTTTGCCTATGGAAGGGTCGATCATTATGCTGCCAAATGTCCTCATAAAGATGAAAAAGGGAAGGAACATGCAAAATGGAATAGAAAACAAGTTGCAAACAAAAGAAGTTACTATACTCATGAAGATAGCAATGGTTTATCAAATAGTGATGAAGATGAAAATAGTAATGACTATAGACTTCTAATGGCTTATGGCAATGATAATTTTTGGGATGCTTTAGAAGAAGATGACCTTCATGAAGAAATTTATAAAATCAAAGTCTGTTTAGAATAAAATAATATGATTATAGATACCTTGACATACAAACTTGTTGAAAAATAAAAACACATTGAAAAACTAGAATATAAAATTTTGGGTATAAGAAAGGATCTTGAGAAAACGAAATCTCTTAATCTTAGATTTGTTAAAGGATCAGAAACCTTAGATGAAATTATCAAAGTAAAACATTCTCCTCTGATAAAGGCATGTCTTGGATATACTGAAGAAGCATCTCAATCACAAAAATCGTCAACTTCCACTAAAAGCTATCTTGACGCAGCAAAGACCAGTGAACAATATGACAATCGTCAGCAAAGGCATAAAGTAGATCACAAGGTAAATCAAACTCAATTTATTTCAAGGATGAAAAGGAGCCACAACCAATCTCAGGTAAATCATAATCAATTTGGTCCAAAGATGAATATCAATAGAAACTACAATCACCATGTCAATAGATTCGATAGTCGCAGGAACTTCTTTAATGGGCAATATTTTTCATGTCATAATTTTGGACACAAAGCTGCTCAATGTGTTGCTTACAAAACCATCATGACTAGAGAAGAACGAAATCAAAGGAATGTAACAAGGGTCAAGAAAAGTTCCTATAATAACTTTTATGTTCTTGAAAATGAAATAAAATGCTCAATCTGTAACAACTTTGGTCATGAAGAATCTGAATGCAGGATAAAATTTCGGTAATCATCTCAAAAGGAGCAAACTCCATTAAATCCCAAGATATGGAGAAGGAAAGAATATCAAACAGAAAGATTTGGTATAGCCTTGTATGCAGAGGGACAA
This sequence comes from Pinus taeda, assembly GCA_000404065.3. NCBI lineage: Eukaryota > Viridiplantae > Streptophyta > Pinopsida > Pinales > Pinaceae > Pinus > Pinus taeda. Next base: position 5,312 of record APFE030788781.1, read on the forward strand.
GAAAATCAGTGGTACATCGACAGTGGATGCTCAAAACACAGGACAGATGACAAAGAAAAACTTCACTCATATAATGCCCTCAAAAAGGAAAAGAATGTCTAATCAAGGAAATGAAGTGGTGTTTTGATCAAACAGATGTGTTTTTCGTGAACTTGATATAGGGGAGACCATAATCAAAGGTGCAAGAACTCCTAACAACTTATACATACTCAAGGGAGGACAACAACAATGCTATCTAAGAAAAAATGATGTAAACTAGTTGTGGCATAGAAGATTAGGACATATAAGATTTTCTCAAATAAGAAAAGCATGCAGATTCAAGGTTGTTCATGATCTTCCAGATATGAGCATCCCTGAAAATACAATATGCAAACCATGTCAATTCGGTAAGAAAACCAAAACTCACTTAATTGAAAAAGAAGGGTCAGCTAGTAAGCCTCTTGAACTTGTTCATACTGATTTATGTGGGCCATCAAGGAAAAAGTCACCTTGTGGAGAAGAATACTTTATTTTGTTCATTGATGATTTTTCCAGAATGTGTTGGATAGGTCTACTAAAGCATAAATATGAAGCATTTGAAAAGTTCCAAGCCTTCAAAGCTTTGGTTGAAAATGAATCAGATCAAAAAATCGAATGCCTTAGATCTGATTGAGAAGGGGAATTTACCTCAGATGAATTCTTTGACTTCTGTGAACAACATGGAATAAAAATGCAATTCTCCACCGCAAGGACTTGTCAGGAAAATTGAGTGGTAGAAATAATGAACATAACTATTCAACAAATGGCTCGAGCTATGCTGGATGAATCTGGAACTCCTATAACCTTTTGGGGTGAAGCTGCATTCGCTGCCATAACTATTCTCAACCAAGCAGATGTTCGGGTAAATAGCACTCAAACTCCACATGAACTTTGGTATGGTAAGAATCTTACTGTAAAATACTTTAAAGTTTTTGGAAGCAAATGTTATATCAAAAAGACTGATGAAAAACTTGGTAGGTTTGAGCCTATAGCAGATGAAGGTATTCTTCTTGGTTACTCTTCCCAAAGTAAATGATATAAATTTTATGATAAAAGACTTGGGAAAATTGGTTAAATTATTGATGTTGTTGTTAATGAAGCATGCAAAAATCCAAAACAAAGAAAAACAAAAGATTATGACAATGAAGAAGATGGGGGGTATTTTCCCACATCAAATCATGACGATATTGAAGAGGAGACCAATGAAGCACCAGAAGAAGAGATAACGATAGAAGAAAAGACTTTGTCTAGGTATGTTTAGAAAAATCATCAAGAAACTCAAATTTTAGGGGAAAAAGAGGTAGGTGTACATACAAGAAGAACTATTACCGAAACCTCAAGCTATCTAGCATACTATCTGTTGAGTCTTGAAAATGTTATTCATTTCCATTACACTTTCACTATTATGTCCATTATATCACCTCCATTTCACCTCCATTTCACTAATATGTCACCACATTCATCCCACTTTCATTATCATTGGGCCACATTTATGTTTTTCCAGACTTTATTAATTCAAAGCCTTTTAAGTGAATTTGTGGTTAAAAATTAGAAAATAATGTGCATATGCTTATACCTAACAAATGGGTTGAGATTGTTGACATGTGTAGGTTGAAAGGAGTCTTTTAGAAGACCCTTATGTGGCACTCTAAGGCCAAATTCGAATTTGAGTGGAAAGAATCATGGGATCATGAGGATATGTGTCACATCTCCTAATTGTATTGTAACTCTAAAAAGACATGTGTCTTATCAGTTACTACTTTTATTAGGACTCTAGAGGTAGAGGGAGAGATTCATGGACTCTCATTAACGATATGACTTCTCATCTTTTTGTAGAAATAGGAGATCTCTCTCCTTCATTTGTTAGCTTATTAGTCTCATCTTAGCTTGGCTTTTAGTTCTTTAGCTTGGAGTTTGTAGTTCTTCCTTGATGGCTTTTGAAAGCTTTGTTGTACTTTGTAATTTTGAAGAATTTGAATAAAGCTTTGATGTTCCCAACATGGAAGGAGATGTGAAGTAGATGTCATGGAGCATATTAGAATGTAAAGTAGAGTAGATTTCATTTTGTAAATTTTGCTTTGATTTCATTATGTCATTTGATTTCTTTCAAGTTTGATAGATCATATTTTTCATTCATGCAATTTTAATTCATGCAAGTGTGTTCAACCAATTGACTATAGATTAGTAATGCACAAAGCTTTTTAATGACTAATGACATGATGGAATTATATTGTCCTTCTGATGATTTATTTTCTTAGTTCTAATTCCAACACTATTTATTTCTTTCAGTTTTGTTTTGTTCATTTACTTTTCTGCAAGATAGATATTAGACTACTCATGTCATTTTCAGTTACCTCCTATAGCCAAAGCGAGTCGAATGGTGAGGGATTGAAATATGAATGCGTAGTTTGATATTAGTTTATTTTTCTGCAAGTTAGTGATTAGATTACTCATGTCATTTTCAGTTACCTCGTATAGCCAGATCGAGTCGAATGGTGAGGGATTGAAGTATGAATGCGTAGTTTGATCTTAGTTTCATTTTATGCAATTTAGATATCAGATTATTCAATTTGTTTATGATTACATCCTATAGCCAGAGCGAGTCGAAGGGTGAGGGGTCAGAATATGAGTTGATGTAATATGATTTAGTTTACTTTGCTCACAATTTTTGAATTGCTTTAAGTTAAGTTTTCTTTTTATACAACAACAAGGATACTGGGTTTCATAGTCACTAGCTCACTGTTTGGTTTAATTAGAATTTAGGTACATTTTTATTTTCTCTTAGTAATTTATTTCACCATTGCAAATTTGAATACCTTTTTGGAAACTTTGATCAGTATTTCATCTTTTGTTTGATTGAAGTAGCTACATATTTACACTTTTGTTTAAGTACTAATTCCATCAATAACCTGTTTTAAGATCTTTTGAAGTGCTAAGTTTTTGAAATTACCATTAGGGGCATAGACTTTGTCTTGAAATCTACATCCATACTTGACCTTTAAAAGTATTCTTAAGACCTTAGAATAGGATTTCCATTTGCATTAGATACTTTAGGAAACCAACAAAAATAAAACCCCAAAACAAAATAAAATCTATAAAACAACGAAGTAAGAAAAAGGTTAACTAAGCACATATGGTGTACCACACTTCATCAGTTTACGATACCCGGATTTATAATTTATGTAGAGCAATTTAAGACGTTAAATTGACTAAACACTATCCTCCACTGAACCTCAAAATGTAAATGAAGCATGCAAAGATGAATTTTGGGTCAAGTCCATGAATAAAGAACTTGAGAAAATTGAAAACAATAATACTTGGGAATTAGTTCCTATACCTCATGATAAAAATATTATAGGAACTAAATGGATATTCAAAAACAAGCTAAATGAAAATGGAAAAGTCATTAGAAACAAACCTAGATTTGTTTGTAAAGGGTATGCTCAAGAAGAAGGTCTAGATTTTGAAGAAACTTTTGCACCTGTTGCTAGACGTAAAGCCATAAGGATGTTTCTTTCTCTTTCTAGCTTTTAGAAATTCAAAGTATACCAAATGGATGTAAAATCTCCCTTCCTTAATGGAGATTTAGAAGAAGAAGTTTATATTGAAAAACCAGAAGGATTCATTCTTGGAAATGATGTAAAACTTGTATGTAGACTCAAAAAGGCTCTCTATGGTCTGAAATAGGCTCCAAGGGCCTAATATTACCGTCTTGACAAATATCTACACTAACAAGGTTTTTCAAAAGGTTCATCAGATAACAATCTATAGACAAAGATTGACACTGATAAATTGCTAAATATTGTTGTTTATGTTGATGATATCATTTTTAGTAGCAATGAAGAATCCATGAGTCAGAATTTTGCTTCAGTAATGCAGCAAGAATTTGATGTCCTTTCTTAGTGAACTTACCTATTTTCTTGGTCTACAAGTTCGACAAAAGAAAGATGGTATGTTTCTTTCACAAATCAAATATCTCAAACAGATCTTGAAAAGGTACGACATGGAAGATTCTAAACCTCCATGTACCCCAATGGTAACATGATGCAGTCTCAGCTCAAATGATGAATCAATAGCAATACATCAACCAACTTACAGATCCATGATTGACATTATGCTTTATCTAACAGGTACCCGACCTGACATCATACCTGCAGTAGGAATAGTTGGAAGATTCCAAGCAAATCCAAAGGAATCACACCTTCAGGTAGTCAAAAGAATTTTCAAATATCTTCAAGGAAGACAAAACTTTGGTTTATGGTATCCTAGAGATACAGATCTCACTCTTCATGCATATACAAATGCAAATTGGGTAGGAAGTGTTGATGACAAAAAAAACACTAGTGGTGGTGCATTCTATATGGGTTACGGGTTAGTGTCTTGGTTCAGCAAGAAACAAAGTTCAATTGCGCTATCTACAGCTGAAGCAAAATATGTGGTTGTTGCATCTTGTTGCACACAACTTCTTTAGATGATGAAAACCTTGCAAAACATTCAGATCGAATGCACTCCACCCATCTCCATTCTATGTGATAATACAAGTGCCATCAATATTTCAAAGAATCCAGTCATGCACTCCAAAACCAAGCACATACCCATCAAACACCATTTTCTACGTGAACAAGTTCTTAAACAAAAGGTAAAATTGGAGTATGTTCCCTACAAAGAACATGTTGCTAATATATTCACTAAACCACTGCCTAGAGAGACATTTGAATATTTCAGACAAAAGCTGGGAGTAGTTGTTGCATCATCCTGTTATTAAATCCAAGGTTTTTTTAGAAAAAGGCTATTATATGCTCATTTCATGAAGTATAGACGCATACACACGTGGGTTTCTATGAGTAAAGGAGCATATATGTGTTTCAGACAAGAAAATAGTGGGGCGGGATTTGATATGGGTGCTCTGACTGATATTGATGATTAATGTCTATATGCTCTGTTCAGTAATTTTATCTGACTAATAAATATGCCTTGGTCATTGACCTGTTAACAATGCACAAGTAGCACAGGTTCATGGGGGGCATTAGCCTTCATGTACATTCAGCATTGTTGGCATTACAATTGTTGAGTCTAGCTATGGCTTCAGATATTTATACCATTTGTTACTCAAGTCATGTAAAAGTTTAGTAAGTGATATGAGTCCTCTTGGACAAATGATGTAATTTGTATCCCCACTTTACATGGGATGGATGATGTAATATTTCTTGTTTTTATCATGTATAAACAATTGGTATATCCCCACTTGGTTGGGTGGATGAGTCAAATTTGGTATATCCCCACTCAATTGGGAGATGGATGTATATATGAGTCATTGATGATAGGAAGGTCATCCTCACATAGTTGAGTTATAGAGTCATGTTATTCTTTTAGAAAATATTTTTTGTAGAATAGCATGGACGGTTTCAGAACATCTCAACATGTACAAAAGGGAACCTCATTTAAAGATTTCAGCATGTACTCAGGGGGAGCATGACCACCATAATGTATGTCAACGGGAGAAATTATCTTGGTCCATCCTTTGCCCTTGATGTCAAAGGTGGAGAGTGTCTTGGTGTTGTTGTTTCCATCAAGTCCAAAGGGGGAGATTGTTGGCATTATGATATAGGTGTTGTCCTTGATGGCAACTCACTCAGATGAAATATCATGGTGCAACATGTAAACAACAAAGAATTACATATCAGACTACATAGAATGAAGAAAGAGATGTATACGCAGGTTCACCTTGACCAAGTTGCATATACACGTACGTTCACTAAACACAAGTAGCATATACATAAACATGCACTTTTACAGAAGGAAAATCCCATATATGTTGGAAAACTAAGTTTTTGTTCCGAGGTATTTGGTCCAAGGTATTTTGATCCATGGTATTGGTCCAAGGTATTTGGTCCGGGGTGTTGACCCTAGGTTTTTGGTCCAAGGTATTGGTCCTAACAAGGTTTTGATCCATGGTATTGAGAAAGGCCTAAAACTATATAAGCAAGGGAATATCATTAGACCAAAGTGTGCAAGTATCGAATATCTGATGTAGTGTGAGATCTAGTATGCAGGTTATTGGCTTATGGTGCTTTGCTTGATCTGAACCAAGGATGAACCTTAGCGGTTAATAAGGGATAATATCTAATGATGGATCGGGATATTGTGACTTGAAATAAATTATCATTATGTGGTTTGATCATGTATATTCTAGATGTGAATACTGACACATGTGTTATTCTGTAAATGTTATGATCTGGGTATAATTCAAGTCTGGAATAGATGCAAAATTATGAATTAATATTGACGGATGTGTACACTGGTTGACTTTGATAAAAGCGCGTATACATGGTGGTTCGACACATGGAAGTAGCATATACCTTATGAAGTATGTTTCAGTTGTTTCTATTTTCTATTGTAGAGTTCTTGGTTCTGTTTTGGGTTCTGGTGACTATGTTCTGAATGATCAGATTCAGGTTATGGTTACTGAGTTTCAGTGATTGGTTGATACAAATGTACTTGATGATTGTATCACAGTTATGATGTTGTTGATGGGTCTAGTATGAAAATTGAATGAAACGTGGCCTTCATATTGTGGTGTTGTGTTCCAGGAGTATCCATTCTGAAAAATCATGAAATGTGGTCCCTGGTGGAAGAGTGGAGTTTTCTGTAGGCTGGTGCCTATGCACTAGTAAACATAATGGCTAGTACAAGAGCTAGGGGGTTGTAGCTCCCTTCTAGTAGTATCTGGAGAACGAGAGAAGGTTGTAGCCTTCTGCAGGTGGGTGCCTGCCTATTGGTATGAGTTTGCACCAGTACAAGATTGTAAACATATTTTCTTATTATTAAAAGAACACAGAGACGACAACAGCAGGTGGTTTTTACCCACATTGGGTTTTCATCTTATATCTTAGTGTTCATGTGTGTTGCTTATGTGTGATACTTTATTTTGCTTTTACTGCACTATCTAATAAATCTTTGATATAATGGTTAAAGTTCAATACATGATAAACTGTCTAAATCAAAAGTTCTCTGCATATACGCTGATTTCTTTAAGTACAGTCACATGTACACGCTAGTTCACTTAGCTGAATTAGCATATATAAATCTGTTTTGGAAATTAAAATATTGATATGATAATACTTATTCAACCCCCTCTCAGTATTATTTCCAACAATGTGGTTGGCTTACAATTGGGTGGAGAGTTGAAGTCCTTGCTTCATTTTTCAGTCATCATTAAACACACAAATAAGTGTACATTGCTTATATGTATTGCCTTATGTGGTGTGATGATTCTTGTCACATTGTGAATGGTTCAAGATCTTGCGTGTTTGTAAATGTAAATGAATGTATGAGTTTTGACACTCAATGTATCTTCATGATTAGAACGGTGTAATGTATGCACATGAATTCTAAAGTGTGCCTAGAATATGTTATTCATTATCATGTGCATGGTTAATGCACAATTATGTGTTCATATTCAGTCGGTTTATTTCTAAATTTATGGGTATAATTAGTTTAACCAATCCCTATGCTAGTTATTTTGTTAACACAGAGAATTTAGGTATCAAGAATTGGGTCAGGAGTGTCCTTGAAACTACATGAGGGTGGGTGCACAACAGTTGTAGTTCTGCTTTATGAACCTAGCATAGGTTTCTTTTTAGTCCATATACGATATGTTTTCGATGTTGAGAGGAAGTGGGAGAACATGACTTTGTTGACATGCTAGCAGGTCCAGAACCTAGTAGGCGCCGGTGAAACCATACCCTAGTGGAACCATGTTGTGTGTATAGACACCAATCTTAATCCATTGACCGAATAATCAAATTTGAGTTAAGGGAAGGGTCTATACACTTGGAAAAATGTTGTTTTATTTTGGGTGAGAATCCTAAAGGGAAAGAGTGTGGTACAGGTAGAACTAGGAGTGTTGGGAACATTTTTAGCCACCCATCGTTGAAATATTTGTACCCTACAACACCCTAAGAGTGTAAAAATTAATATAATTTTGCTACTATTGATTTATTCGAACTGAAAACAAGATATTACAAATTTCCTCTACTATTCTGAGAAATGGAAATCCCAATTTAGAAACACATGCAATGACATGCAACCATCAAAACAACACAAGAACACAATTATTTATAGGTAAACCAAATAGGGGGAAAAGCCTTCCACTTATTTTCATTAATAGTATGAGAATGAGAAACGATTACAATGTCTTGCTTCAATCCTGAAGCACACCTTGCACTGTAAACCTCTTCTCTTACTGATTGTCCTGCTCTGCCTAACACTTAGTTAATTCAAGGCCCCCTCTTTCTCCTATTTCCTTGCACATTTCCTGAGTAAATTAGATGCTAAATAATAGGGGAATTCACTATTCCCTTGTGAAAATCCCAGGTAATCGATCACCTGCCTCAATGCCCAACATGTACACTCAACTAATATACAATTAATAATTAAAATGTGCCTTTTCCTCCACTTCAGTTTGACAATTCAAATTCCATGCATATCTGCGTTACTTTTATCTAATTGATGAGTTTAACTGAGAGATCATTGAGTTAACAACAATTATACTACTCAATTGACCTTCAACTGACTTGACTACTTGCTTGAGGTCAGTTAACTGAGTCAAACTGAAAATAATTGAATTAGATTGCTAAATTTTAGCAACACTACATGCACAACTCTACTTCTAACATACAACTAGAATTTACTGAGTAAACAAGTAGACAAGGCAATGCGACACAAGTTAAATGCCATCCAAGCCATCTTGTTTATTTGGAAAATCCAATTACTAAATTTGACTAAGGAACAAGCCAAATTTACCCTTTCTTGCTACATTTTCTAACACTCCCTCTTAGCAAGAAAGGGATTTTGAACCACCATATCCTGCATCTGTGGAATTTGAATTTTCCTCCTGACAATGCCTTTTTCAATATATGTGCATCCTGCTTCTCAATTGGAATGTAATGTAGCATCATAATTCTCCTATGCACATGTTGACGGTGCTGGACCCACCAACATTTAGGGGATCACCCTGGTATGAAATCCCAACTAGATCTCACACCATTTGGTGTGGGAGTCCCATTAAGTACGACGACCCGGTTTCCATTATCTTAAATATTCTCCTGAACTCTTGCTTGTCAACACATGAGAGTGGTCTGCTTTGTCTTGCAAGAAGTGAGGTTCGCATGCCTTGTGCTTGTAAATGTCTCTTGTGTCAATGGTTCTTTCACTATAGAGGGAGACGGTGGGAGTGAGTCCCAAATCAATTGGGAGTAGTCGTAACTCTAATAGGAACACACAACACAATAGGATGTGCAGAGCTTCCAGCAGAACAGTCCACATGGATGCAATAGTCACAACACACAAGGGAATATAACTCGTATAACACTCAATGGATTAGTCCGAGCGAGTACAACGGTTGTTATAGCAAGTTTTATGTGAAAGCCTCTCTGATGTCCAAGAGAGTAGTCTACATGGGAGAGACAACATTAACATAATAGACAACACATTTTCATTAACATATGTGTATTACAACAAGTGTATTAATTCAAGTTTTAAACACAGGTTAAAGCAACATGCATTACATGTGTTAAATATTAACCTTACAACAGTTATAATACATGTGTGAAAATGTGATGGCTTGTTAGCAGACTTCTAAATTAAGCGAATGTTCCAAGACACATCGTTACACCATACATCACTAACCCCGCGTGCGAAGCATTGGAGCCACTACTTACTCCTTTAAGAAAATATTATAGACTCTTAAGGCTATGTGGGAGGAGCTGAGGTGAAAATTCCTTTGCATGTACAAATGAGGGGGTATTTATAGCCAAGGGTGAACCCTTGTGGCTATTCAACTACTCTCTGACTATTTTACTTCCATGACTTTTCGATTTTACATGACTCTTCGTACAACAAGTGGGTCTCTTGGACTTCCACGTTACATTACATTGATTGACAGTATGGCCCACAATAGAGATGTCGACGACATGACTCGGCCTAACAGTGCTAGTACATTCGTGTTGCTGCTGGTGTGCATGTCAAGCTACAGTGATGTTAGGTGATGGATGTCCTTATGGTGTTTCACAGCTTCACCTCCACATTACAAAGTGCGCAAAGTCTTTGATGGTCATTAGTTTGCTTAATGTTGCATTCACACATTGCTCCTTGCTTGTATGTTGGTAAGCTTCACAGGTTTGTCCATTCGTGAAAGGTGCATGTCCATCCATCCATCTATTCATGAAAACATCTTGCATGTTTGCTCGTCCATCTGTCTGCGAACACATCTTTACATGATCATTTGTTCGTGGGCACATCTCTTTACATGCATCATTTGTTTGTGTGTTGGTAAACATATCCTTCTGCATGTGCTCCCTTTATTCATCCCATCTGTCATCATGCCATGTTTGTTTGTATACCTGTGTCTACAGTCACTCATGATGAGATGACATCACATCCAAAAATGTCATAGTCTATCATGATGCATGATCATTTCGGGTGCAGGTGACCAGAAGAGGTGACAAGGTTGCGAGGCAAGATGGGGGCTTTGGGCACTGCTAATGAAAATTGCACAAGGGTCACTACGCGAGGCAGATTGGTAATCTAGATCGACAGTGACTGTCCACAGGGTCTGGCTTAGCTGGAGGAAAGAATTGCGTATTTTTTGAGAGGAATAGTTTGGGCTGTGAAAAGGCTGAGCAGTCAAAATCTGCATAATCTCTAGAATGATTGTGTAGTGGGAGCTTGGTTGGAAAAACTGCAAATTCCTAAGGGGAATTGGCAGTGAACTGCTGGGTCACTGGCAACAAAAATTGCGCAATTTCTGAGGTGAACTTGCAGCCAGCTGCCGGGAGCTTGGTAGCAAAAACTGCACAATTCTTTGAGGGAATTGATAGTCAGCTGCTCGAGCTTGGCAACAAAAACTGCATAATTCCTGGATGGAACTGTCAGCCTAATGCCAAGAGCTATTGGTGGGAAACATTCCGTTGATTCTCGGAGGTTGGCGTGTTGGTCACCTCTATGTACTTTCTGAGCTGAGCATATTGCTAGGTAGTATAGTACTTTCTCATGAAAACTGCACAATTTCCTGGTTGAGCATCCTGTCGACTATTGGGAGGGCTGGCTGGAAAAACTACGCAATTTTCTGAGGGAGATAGGGATGGACATGGGTGTCTGTCCAACCTGTCTGTGCAATTTTCTCAGTCAACAGACTGGGCAATGTCTGCAACCTCTGTGTAATTTTTGACGGGAGTCGTCCCAGGGTGGCTACTAGGTCAAACTCTCATGTTGACTAGCATGAAAGTTGATTGATTTTCTTGCAGACAACACAAATTGAAATGGCTTTCTTGTTGCTTATGCGTTGTTCTTGGTGACATTTGATCGATTCGATGGGGGGTGGTGGTCTGGTTGTCAAAGGGAAATCAGGTCGTCAGAACTTCAACAAAGCGACTAACTATGTGAATGAGCAAAATATGCATATGCAATCTTGAAAACACACACTTGCATGACTTGACAACGAGACGATTCAAACCATCCAGACACACATGCTCTACCTGATTGACTGATGGTATAAGTGACAAGCATGACACTTTTCATTGATTGTTGGTCGACCATGACGACGCTTGCGCGAAAGTGAATGTGATTCCATGCATGAGTGGGATAGATGTTTTCATAGTGAACACAAAAGGTACACACGAAGCGAAAACTTTGAGTATAACTAGAACATGGTCGCAAGCGTGACTTTGACATCAACATGCAAAAAATTGGGTGAAATGATCAAGCAAGGTGGGTGTGAAGATTCACATGAGCTCACGGAGTGATCCCGAGTGTGTGCAGTCATCAATTGAAACTTTAAAGGGAGGCTCCGAAATTGGGTGCAGGCCAAAATTTTGGAGGGTGGTTGTACCCGCTACAACAACACACAATTCTGTAAGTGATGGTACCTGATACCAATGCGCTTGGACCTATCATGAATACTAGATTCTCAAAGAGTTTGATACAACTCTGATTATCACGATAAATCATTGTCGAATCCATCTACTGACATTTGGATTGCTAGCTAACTTGCCTTCCATGTTGTGATGCATCTTTACTCGTGTGTTCCATTCTTAACTCTGTGCTATCACAGGTTTCCGAGGGGCACACTCATCTCAACTCCTGTCTGTTTGAACCTCTCATGCACCTTCCTTGTCTTACTGCAGTTGTCACACCCTTGATACCTATAGAGGCATCTTACTTGCCTTTGCATGAAATCACGATCAAGGAATTATCGTATGACCCACTGTTCGGACTCAACAGTCTGAGGTCTAATTGGGACTTCATAGTGGGGAAATCCCCTTACATGTTTGTGGGTCGAGCAGGGTTAGATGAAAAGTTGAGCCCTCATCATCTGTTTTGAATCTTCACACATCTATCCTCTTTTACATTATTTATTCTTGTCTTATCACACTATAAGGCATTCCTTTATTGCTATTGATGTTGATTATTGTACACGAGCATTGAACATGAAATTTACAATTTTCCTTTTGATATCTTACATAATATTTTTTATCATACTATTTTATTATTTTCTATATTCATTATGGAATACATTTTTATTTTTTTATTTTAATAATTTTTATTTTACCTATGTTATTTATATTTTATATTCCTCTTTTAAATTATTTATTATTTTTCTTATCACACTATAGGACATTCCTTTGTTGTTCTTGATGTTGATCACTGTACAACACCATCCACGACCATCAAGCCTTTCTTTGTTGTCCATGCCTTGAGACTACACCTCATAACGTAGGTGTGTTGTAGGTAAATTTCCATAATTTCATTTATTTTGTTATATTTACACTGAAGGTGGTTTTTTTGCGGGTTTGGGGTGAGAAGATATTATTCACCTCAATCAATGCCCATTCTCCACTTTTACACCGAAGGTGTTTTTTTGTAGGCTTGGGGTGAGCATACACTGTTCACCCCAACCATTGCTCGCTCTAAACTTTCATTGTCCTCCTTCAACTTAAAATAGAACACATGGAAAGGTTTTGAACAACCATTTTTCGTTCGCCTTTGATCTCCATGCCATTGGCCAAGGCGTATGATATGAAATTAGTGGTTTTTCATATGATATCAAATTGGCGGAACTGTTGGATTTTTTACCATTTGAAATTAGTTTAGCTGTAGGAAATTTAGCTGATGTCTAGAAGAATGGGAATTCATTACGGAAGAACTAGAGGAAGGCACTGAATTAGCAATACCATGATTTGTAGTGCGGTCGTCATCAGTGTTTTCAATTTTCCAGACATGACTTTTATTAATCCGGACTGATTTGTCTTCTTCTGTGTGGAGCCATGTGAATTTTTCAATGATCTCCAACATCTACAACTTTTGTTTGACACAACCACAGGCTCTGTAATGGCATGCAATTTCACCTGTTATTGATACTTTCATGGGTAAACAATATCAAAGATTTTCTTATCCAAAAGCGAAGCAGAAAACTTATCGACAATTGTAGGTTCTTCATTTGAGTTTTCTTGGGCCTTTGCAACTTCAACTTTTCTTTTTTCGGGTCTATCTATGGGCAAGTACAACTATTAGTGGGAGTGAAGGTTCAACTTCAATCAACCCATTCCCAATTTCTTTGTTATGGGATAAAAAATTCCTTAATTTATCTCCCACTGTTGCACCCTGTTACCAACCTCTTTTAGTCATCTCTATAATAACATGTTGATTGGGTTTATTGAAATCTAATGAATTAAGGAATTATGTGACCCAAAATAATTTAGATGTTTCTTCCTTTTCTGGGTTGATGTCAATGTAAGAGATTTTGGACATTCCAACTGTTTGAGTCCCCTCTACAACAACTAAACCATTGTTGTCAAGCCTTGATATACTTTCAATATATTCCTCTTAACTTGAGCTCCTTGAATTCTTCTGAAACAAAATTATTTCCCAGGTAACCTTGAGAGATCTACGGGGTCATAAAGATTTTTGTGACTCTTCAGTTGGAAGACATGGTAGAATACATAGCCTACAAGCATGATAAAACTACTCAACCTTGAATTAGATAATTCTAATTTTCCGGCATGCAATTCTATGTGTATAAAATGCAACAAAACTGGGAAAAATAGGCCCATAACAACCATCAATAATAGTCCCAAGTTGACAAAAGTAACAACCTTATAAAAATCATGTTTTTTCGTATGACTAATAACACCTTCCATGAAAAAGGCACATCCAAGGATAAACAACATTTTGACAAGATAGAACCAAGTAAAATATCGTTGCACAATGTGAATAATTCTATTATCAAGAACATATGATGAGATGATAATCTCAGTAGTGTTTCAAATTGTATCATCTAGAAGGCCTCCAACTCTGGGACAAGTGAAAAATTCTTGTTTCTATGCTACAAAACATAATATTTGAGGAAAAGTGGTTATGTCTGACCAACTGTACAAGAAAACCCATCTATGTTCTCCCTTTCAAAAATTAGCTAAATTCAAAAATTTTGATTTTGTTTGAGTGTAATTTGAGACAACAGAGGAAGGCCATAAAAGCAAGCTGGTTTGTTCAACTAGGTGTTGTGTAAATGTTCACCTTTTCACTACCTTCTTCATTACCTGAAGCAACAAAAACTTAGGTTGGAAGTCTGCAATATATGAACCGTAAAAACTCAACATAATCTCAAGAATAAATTGCTGGCTATATATCCAGGAATCATCAGAGGAATTCAATCGAGCTTCCAAAAGACAAAGTATCCATATTCGATTACTTTGAAAATTGAGCAAATCACTCCCAAACATTTAATGAAAAGAGAGGTATACAATCAAGTTATTTGTTCCAAACACCATGAATGTGTTTCCCAAAGTCACTATTTGGCATAATACCATAAACATCACCAAGGATCCATGTTAAGCCTCCCGTATTTTGTCAAAACCTTTTGATCTTCTTCTAAAATCCAACATTTTGTGTATATATCAACAAGGGCACTTTCTATGAAGACATTTATATCCGATCCAATTTTGATTATTTGAGAATGGATATGCTTCCCCTATTAAACAATAACTAATGCACCACAAGCACTGGGAATGCTAAAGCAAGTGAACTAAAAAAGGTTTCATGCCAATTCATGGCATTTGCTGAAAGATATTTTAGAGCGTCCTCACTTTGCATATTCTGGGAGTATATTGTTCAATTCAAAGGATGACAGATGCATCCATTATGAACTCATATCGCAGAAGATCTTGACATATTTTTTAGTTGGCAATTGGTTTTGAACGCACTTTTTGGGAATTTTGAACAAGTTCATAATTGCGTTGTTGTGAACAATGGTATGCAATCAACTGACGGTAGAATGCAAGGGGTAATACTTGTATGCTATTTGAAGCTAGGGGTTCTGCTCCAATGAAATTCTTCCCCTTAGCCACAGGTTGTTTGGAAAAACAACCCATAGCGAACCCCCTCCATTAAAATTCGAACATCTACGAGTCACACAATTCAATTGTGATCGTTAATCTTTGACCACCAACACCCTCCGTTGAAAGATGCAAGGAGCTTATATCTTGTTCATTTTTTATTCGTGGGTATGGAATACATCCCACATTGATCGGGTGGATCAATTTTACTTCTTTTATATACACCATAAATTTCATCTTTGTTGGATGTGTACTGCACCATATGGTCCTCTTCTATTATGGCTTTGCATTTTGTAATTGACTGACTTTAATGAAAATTAGTTTTAACCTTAGAGATGAAAAATTAGAGCAGGCCCAAGAGCACAAATGGGATTATAAAAATTAAATTTTTTAAATATGAAATGAAAAATCACGGAAGGCCCAAGAACACAAATGGGCTTATAAAAAATAAATTTTTAAATATGAAATTAAAAATCATAACATCGATTCCCACCACATAATTGGCCAAATTTTAAGGCAGCTCAAAGACACAGTCAATAGCTTGTTGAGGAAACTTCTTAAGGACCCTCCTCTACCCCAAGATGCAAGTATTCTACTACATTTGGGTCTCCAGTCTATAAGTCCACAAGGCATTATCAAGGGTGTGAGCCAAACAAATGCAGATATAAATGTTTGGAAGCCTCCTCCACATGGTTTCCTAAAGGTCAATATAGACGGAGCTTCTAAGGGAAACCCAGGGTTAGCTGGTTTTGGGGGTGTTATAAGAGATGAACAGGGTCAAATAAATAAGATCTTTCATGGCCAGTTGGGGAAGGCCACTAATAACATGGCCGAACCCATGGCCCTAGAGCAATGCTTGGAAATCTTAGTGGATTCAAATTCACATAATGTCATCATTGAAGCAGATTTAGAATTGATTATTAGAGCGACCAAGAAAATATGTAATGGTACATTACCGGATAAAGTGTCGAAACACTGGAGGCTATCGCAGGTCTTTCACCATATATACACCCACCTGCAAACCTTAGAAAATGTAAGCTTTGTTCGTGTGAAAAGAAAAGCTAACATGTTAGCTGATTATTTGGCGAATGAAGGAGTGACTAATAAGGAAAGGGACACTCAGCATGTTTGAGAGTTGTTACCCCCACGCAAACTATTAGAGGACTGTCTCTGTCAGGCTGCCAAAGATAGGGAGTAATGGATTGACATGATGGATCGAAGAGGATCAGGAGACAGGCGGGAGGATAGGGAAGCCTAAACTATTTGCTTGTTGTTTGGCAGCAGTCTGAATATTGTATTGGCATGAGTATTCCATTGGATTTGAGTGGAAGGTTGAGATCAGCAAAGGAAGACCAAGGATGTAGTGGAGTGAGGACCAATTCTGGAAGTGTTGCAGGTTTAATCGTCCATCGATCACTGTATGCATCGATGCCGACACATTGATTAACAAAATATTGTTATCTATGAGTGTTTGTGTGTTAAATGGAGTATGGTAGAGAAACTAGGGATTAAGCGCAAATCCATCGATAAGAAGATGATCAATGGTGCCGGGAGGAAGGAACGAGAACCGTCTGATGGGATGGATCGACGGTCTTCGCTTGGTTAAAGAGCGCACAAATTAATCTGAACGGAAATGGTTTCTTGAACCACAAGTGGTATTTCAGGCGAGGTTTAAGTGGTAATTGGTTTTTTGAGGATGGCCTCTGATTCCGCTCTTCAAGCGAGATGTAGCAGCGAGTTGGAGAGAGGAAACTGCTTTTCAGGTGGTTAATCCTCGTGCTACTTATCCACCCGAAATCACCGTGGATCGTTGGATCCACGAAGGGTAGATCAATGGTGGAGATTTGATCGTGCAAGTGGTTGCTCAGCGTTCAGAGGAAGGAGGTGGAGTTGGAATTGTGATTTGCCGATATGTGATTTCGCAATTTGACATTAGTCGTTGGATCATAGAATGCGATGGATGATATTTTTTTATGGTCGTGGATGTATTATTTTTGAAGTCCGACCTTATGGGTTGTGGGTCTGGTTTTGTGTATTTCCTGTGTAATCCTTATTTTCCGTTAGAGTGAATGGTTCCGATTTTTAAAGGTTTAAAGACAATAACGCTTCTGATAGGTTATGTGGACCATTTTCTGGTAAACGAAAGGAATTTTGGTTTACCTTGTAACATATGTAATCTTCTTGTTCGGTTAATAGAAAGCTCCATCCTTACTTGACCAAAAAAAAGATAAATCATAACAGCCCAAGAGCACAAATGGGCTTATAAAAATTAAATTTTTAAATGCGAAACTTAATACTAGACATACTTGCCCACGGATTGTGGAGGAGACGTGGGTTGTGGTTATTGATGGAATGAGTCATGTAAGAAAATTCAAGATTACTAAATCTTTCACCACTCATTGGAATTGTGTGCTCTTCAAATGGATTCTAATTTATTTCCCTTTATTTCCCTTTAGAAATAGGTATTCTTCAATTTTATTTATATTTTTTTAAACCTTTGAGATAAGCATCAATCATGGCCAAGTAATTTCCTCTTTTAATTTTTCTTAGATACAAAACTTATATTGCAATGGGATTGTATGGTGTTAATACTATATGATATTTGATCACATTTTTTTTTCGGTATTCTAATCATAATGTTGATGTTATGGAAATTTGTTTCTTTATTAAATGTTATTTAAAATAAAATTGTTTTAAAGAAAAATGTTGAATTAATTTTCATTGTTTAAAACTTTGTTTTGGTCAAATATAAACAAATTAGTTAACCACTCAAAATTAGAAATATTTCGTAATAGTGAAAATTTACCCATATATAAATCACTAAGTGATTATTTTAAATGATATGGTTTTCATAAATAGTATGATGAATCACTAAGAATTTGTAAATAACATCAAATAATCACTTTTCTCACTACCAATTAAAAATTGAATTATGATAGGTTTTTTCCATTTACAAAAGAAAACGTACGCATTTAAATGAATAATAATTTTATACATACAAAAAACAATTATTTTAAATGGCATGGTTTTCATAAATAACAATGATGAGTTAATGAGCATTTATGAATAACCACCAATATTCTATGCTCACTACCATTTTCAAAAGAAAGCCCCATAAAATGTACAAGAATTTTATACATACAAAGGATAAGAAAAACTTGAATGAATGATGTCGTAATCGAATCATTCATATATATATAAGTATATGAAACGTTTTGGGTACTTTTAGAATATACCGAAACCGGTGAGACATAATCTATGAATGATATTTTCTGAAAATGAAAAATATTTCAGTATCCTTTATTTCATTCATGTATGGATTTTTTAAGATCATTTCCAAAGTTTTGTTTTTGTCTCCTCTAAAATGCCTTTATGTAATGCTAAGAGTATGAGAGGGTCATGTGGGGTCATGATTAACCTTAGTGGAAAACATATAGCTTCTTTTGCATGGGTGATCAACATAGTTTTAAACAATAATGTAGAAGTTTAGACACTTTGGTGATATCTTACTCTGGTTAACTCTTGAATTCATGAGGCAATGCTTCCCTTAGGGAACTTTATGCTTGTCATCATTGCACGGAAATGGCTTAATGAAATCTCCTCTCCCTCGTCTCACACATTATATAAAAACCCAATTTCATGGAAATGGCTTAATGAAATCTCCTCTCCCTCGTCTCACACATTATATAAAGAACCTAATTGCTTATTAATAAATTTGAATAAAGTATCCTTCCTTAATATTGTTTGTGATAATGATTTCATTGCAAACGCAACGGTCAACTAGGGCCTCATGATAACGAAGGTCAACTCATCCCTAATAAAAATGATCCGATCCATCTTTCAATATATCCTCATCCTTGACCTCTCTTGGATGGGTAACACATAAAATGTTTCAAAGAGACAGATTATTTCTGCCAAGTTACATCATGTAAAAGAAGAGAAGTGAGCTTTATTACCCATCATCTAGCCAACGCAGCCATCCCTTTCCATGGTTAGTTTGAGAAGGGAGCCAATATTGTCTTCCTCTAGCCCCTTATTATTTTCACCCTTTGCACTCTCCACCTCGTCATCTGTCTCCCCCATTTTTGAGTTATATATTGGTCTCTTTTAATGTGTTGCTTCCTCCTTGCCTATGCACACACTGCCATTTCTACGATGCAAAAAAAATCTGATGTCTTCAACCTTATATAAAGAAATACAAAAATAAATGTGAAAGCGTAAAAGTATTACCTCGCAATTTGACGACCCAATTCTTAATTATAGAGAAATATTAAATGCATATAAAATTAGAAGAGATACACATCTTTTATTAATGGACAAGTAACACCATTTTCTACATTTTTAATCTTAATAGAAAACCACCTTTTCAACATTTGTTCACTAAACGTATTGCAACCTTCCCAGCAATATTTTGTGACTTCACATCCCTACTCCAATAGCAACATAACCCCAAACATCCCAACTGGGAAAGAATTAATATGAACTCCCAAAATAATAATATTGTAGTTAGTTACGTTTATCGACTTACTTAGAAGGAGAAACAATTTACGTAACTCGTGATGTCATTAAGTAGATAATTTAGTCACATTAATGTGGACAATTCCCCCCAAAATTCCAACTATAAAAGTGAGAAAGTATTTAAAAATTCCTAACCAACGATCCATTTACGATGTTGTGTACCTACCATACAACAAATATTTAAATTTAAATTATTAATTTCAAATTGATTTATATAGTAATATAAGCACGTTTTTATATAAAATTAAGGATTAATTAATATAATGTTTCGAATGTTTTATTAATTTACTTGAATATTATTAATATTATATTAGTTTTATCTCACTAAATACTTAACATACATAGAAATTGTCTACATAAAGACATCACATACATAGAAATATTTATTAAACACTTTATGTATGAAAATATTTTTTAAATATTTTTTTGATGAAAAAATTTCTGCACATTAATATATTTCTTTTCAAATGAGTTTACATTTACAACTTATTTGTAGTTTTTGAATTTTTTATTTTGAATTTATAAATTTTGTTAAATTATTGAGAAAAAGGTAACATTTATTATTTTTACTTTGAAAACATCATAACAAATTAATCATTGGGCTCTATGATATTATAGTTATAGTAAAGGCTGTAAAGTATTTAATTAAGAACATATGTCTTTTTTTTGGAAATCAAAATTTCAAAACTCGCAGGGGTAAAGTTTGTATATGTTGAATGATTAATGTTGGACCGTGGTTATGTGGCTTGAAGAGTAGCTACCCCCTACAGTGGAAACCCCATATGGAAGTGTCTCTAGATGTCTTGATCATTTCCAATTCAAAATTCCCTATAAGTATTGGATTGCAAGATGTCAGTGATAGCTACATTCCCCCATGTCCTCCAAATTTATATTGTCCAAGGTTAATAGCTATGGTGGTTGGGAGAATTACTTTTTTTCCTCCCAACATAGGTTTACTTCCCACAAGTGACATATTTACCTACTATGATAGCAATAGAGGGGTAGAAAACCCTAGGATAGTGATCTACTTTGATGTGTCTTAGGATGCCTCAGCTGATGTGAAAATTGTTGTGGATATTCCACTAGAGAATTCATCACTATAAATATGATAAAAATAGACTAAAATATAAAACATATACTATGAGGGTGATTTTTCCTTCGATGTTTTTATTATTATTAATAGCTAAAATGTAAAATATGAAGAATAATGAAACACAAACACACTAATCAGAATGAATAGTAAGATATGATCTAGGAAACCCTTTTGAGAGAAAACCTAGTTGGAAGGTGGGGACGTTCTTCTCTCTTTTTTCTGTCATGAAATGATGAAAATTCAAAGAAAAAAGCACTCTTTATGGAGTTACCTGAGACCTATGGTCAGTGGGTTGCTACAAAACTCAAACCTCCTATTTGTGCTCTATTTATCCATTAGCAATTGCTTTACTCTACTATGGAATACAACACACTCAAATAGAATGGAAACCTTTTTCCTCATAGTTTGACCCTTGTAAATTTTTCTTCTTAGTATCCAAGCAACTATCCCCATTTCCATGATTAATGGGGGTTGATGTGTCATCCTCTTGAAATTTTATGGTGGTCAATCACGATAGGAAAACTTATGTGAGGCATAAATTTTACATCCATACTTCAATTCACATCTTTCTTGGATTGTTGGAAAGGTATTTATATATAGAATAGAATCACAGGGTGCTACATTTAAGTGGAAAAGTTTCGCTCCCCAAAAAAATGCCATTTAAGGCCTCAAGCTTGACATAAAATGTTTCATACCGTGATTCACCAAACTGGGCCCTGCCACCAAAACTAGTCCTATAAGTTGATTCCTTCAAATTTTAGGGGTATTATTTCTTTTGCGTTTGGCATTTAGTCTTTGAGGGTATTATTTATTTTTCTCTTGGAGACCATCAGTAAAACATCGAGGTAACCGATGTTTCTTAACTTCCAGATGATCTTCTCAAATATTTGGATCTAGGTAGATATTGGTGGCCACCCACCTATTCCACTTGTTCAAAGAAAAACTCTCCATATGGTAGTTTTTCTATATTTTTTTGGGTCATAAACTTCCAAGGCCATTTTGAGGCCATAAACAATGTTTTCTTGATGTGGTGGGGGCCGAGGCTATTTCGCTAGTCATTGACCTAACTTAGACCCCAATTTGAGTGTGTAGTTCTCAACTAGCCCTTTCGAATGAGCTACTGAGAAAACCAAATATAGATCTTATGAAAAACTTACAACCTCAAGAAGTTAACATACCACCTAACATCATCAAATCCTTACAAACTTTTCGTGTTTCATCTTCTAGGGTTAGGCTTTTGGAACTTTAAGATTATTTCTTTATGTTAAATGGACATTATGTTAGCATTTTGTAATAGATTTTGCTAATGCATGTAGTTTCCATCTCTCTTTATTTAGAGATAGCTACCACCATTCTAGCCAGTTTGTATTCTATGGTATTATGTTATTTGGTTTTTTAATAAAAAATTGGTTTCCACCACATATTGTAATCTATGATATATTTCTCTATTGTGTTCCGTTTACTTTCTTTCATTTCATTCCATTACATTTCATTTAATTCGTTGTATGCCCTAGATCAGTGGTAATAGAGCAATATGTCCCTTGTTGTTTCTTAATGCATGTCCCCAATGAGGTTAGGGCATAGAGAATTGGGTCTTAAGCTAGTTTCACTTGAGAATTATCATTCTCACAATTGCTAGTGGCCTAGAATGGTGGATAGAAAGAGAGATAATAGAGTAGTATATCCTATCAAGTTTCTTCTCAAGGAAGCATATGCATGGGAAAGTTATCGGATGATGGACAATTCCATTGAGATCCTTTGATGACTACCAACAATAGTTGAGGCACCTTCAGAAAGTACCAATTTTGGAGGCATGAAACCCTCAAAGGTTCAATTTGACTTCAATATCCACATATTGGAAGGCCAAATAGATCAAAATTCTTTGGAGAAAAGGTTAAATATGTTAGGGGGCCATTACTTTGTCCATTTTTTTCGACAACGAGAAGATAACCTTCATGCTACTGAAATTTGTTCCCCATGAAGGGATCAAACCAATGATAGTTACATAGTATAATTAGCAAATACCCTATTCTTAGTGAGGAGATCCATATCAAAAAGTCATGCCATTAAAATTTTGAGTGAAATTTATTATTTTCAATGTTATAAAACTAAGTAAAATACATTTATATCTTATATTATTAAGTGTAGAGAAGATAAAAAAAATAAATGACATAATCATACTCAAACTCTTTAGCATTGAAAATTGTAAATAATTTGTCTTTCCTTGTTACTTTATGAAAACCTCGAAAGGGTTGAATTATACACCTCAAAAAATGGGATTTGTGCATTGCTAAACTAATGTATGTATATTCATTTACAATTTACTAATGTGGTCAAAGTACCTATTTTTCCATTTATTGGTTACTCTTTTTCTATCTGATATTTTTTTTCTTTCCTATAGGACTATCATACTCATAGACATAGAAATCATTGATGTGTTGATGATGCTATTGATCCCTCCAATCATCACCTTCAATCTACCTACTCATGGTATGGACATCCCTTATTCATTTATGCAAGAACCACTAAAAAAAACTAATGTTTACTTCCTCAAATTCCTTTTCCATCTTTCATTCAAACACTTGTTACTGTCAACTCATTGAGGTGATACAACCTAAAAAATAATATTTGTTTTAAGTCAAGAACCAATGAGACTATTGCTAGGTATTTAGTTTTGGCTTTATTGAAATAGATTATGGTGAGATACATATCACTTGTTTATGGCTATTTAATCTCCAAAAGCATTGTTAAATAGGAAAACAAGGTGTATAGTCACTTGAATAATGTTTATGCACTATTATTATATCCAACCTCCGTATTGTAGAGTTGTCTAAGAATAATTATATCAGTTCCCTAGTTGCATTTCACATTTCAGCCAATCAACAAAATTAGAGCAACAAATGTAAATTCTATTATTTACATTATTAGTATTGTCACTAACACATCCCCAATCTCCTATATACATAATAAAGAGGCATTAGAAAAATACAAAACTAGTCCATATAAATGATATGTTGGGATATAGCATGAGCATGACATTTTAGGGAGAATTTCATTATGTAAAATGTAATGAACTATAAAATGTGTGTTCTATAGGATCGCAACTTATCATTGCAATTAGAGAAGTCCTAACATTGATTTAAATGGTAAGGTTGTATTGACTCACTCCAAGTACATCATTCTAATAAACACAAAAATAGAAAAAAAAATTAGGATAACATGATGGTTTAGAAAAGATGGTTTTAAAGATCCATCCCCATCTTTAACTAAAATATATACCAGTGTTCCAATATAAGTAAATGAAGTATGAATAATTGTTGAGTTTGTAGACATATGTCCCTCTTGATAATCTAATTGGAATTTAATTGTGCTTCTATTCACAAATCATATGTCCATGTTATTGGTAGGTTACTGGCCATGTGTAGACAAAAATATTTGGAGAGGCATATTAAGGGGTATGACATCACATTAAAGGTTAAATCATTAGATTCTATTGAATTAATAAAGAAAAAAGAATGATAAAATATGAGCTTCCTAGAGTTCAATAATGACTTCTCTATAATGGTTTATTTAGTTGACAAATCATATGGAATTTTAGTGGTAAAGTATCATAATAGGAGATCCCTTATCTAGTCTCACAATTTTCATTTAATGAGGTAAAACATTGATTTAAATAATTATATCCTCTTATATTTTAGATAGATATCAATAAATTTTGTCCATTTTGAAAAAATAGTGTGACATAAATTTATGTTCAAAACTCCCCTCACTTTCAATTTTACACATTTCACTTATTATAAAAAAAAGATGAGAAGCAATTTTAGTGCTAAGGTAGAGTACATCAATTTGTAATTCAATGGTTCTTAGAATTCAAAATACCACCTTGAATTCCGCTACAATGCCAAGTTGGGCTTGCCTCCCAAATTTTCCAAAGTATTTGTAGAAATTAACAATATTAAAAAAATATTTGGAATGTCCTAGGTAGATTTATAAAAGAAGAAATAGATTGGGTTGAACTCAAACTCTTGGCATATGCCATAGTTTTTGTTTAGATCAATAATAAAGGTTTATTGGAATTTATCAACCTATCAAGTCAAAAAATGAACTAAACTCTCATTTTAGATTACGAGAATACTATATTTTAACTCGAAAATAGTCAACACGCAAGTCATATTTAGGAAACCTACCATCAACTTTGGGCTCTCATTCAAGGGGAAAAATGATGAAAATCAAAATCATAAGTGTCATGATCACTTGAACATCAATATGCAAATTATGTATTTTCTCATTATAAAATAAACATGTAAGAAACATCTCCGTAGTAGAATATAAATGCTTCTTTGGATGATCCAATTGAGAAAAAACGTGTATGAGTGATGTAACCACAAATAAAACCTTATTATGGGTCCATGAAGGGAACACATGAATATAACAACTTAGATTTTGAAAAGGATTGAATCATTGTTTTTAATCTCCACACTAGGATTTTGGTTTAAATAAAGCTTCTTTGGCACCCTCTTAATGGGTAACAAATATGAAAACATTAATTATAGTTAAGGAAAGGTTAAATTAAAAAAAGAGAGGAGAAAATGGGTGAATAATCCTTCTCTAGTAAGGCATTTGTACTTGGGTTATTTTTTACAATAACTTTAGTAAAGTGAAATGTCTTATTTTCAAAAGAGATAATTTCTTAAAAGTGTTTATTTCACATATAAGATGTACCTTTATATTGGTTTATGAAATGAAAATGTATGATTTTTTCCAAGGATAAAAATGACAATGAAATAATTAAATTGAAATAGTATAAATGTTTAATATATTTTCATTTGGATAATTAAAAAATATTTGTCAACTTTTCCATTTTCTAAAACATAATGGGTATCGCTTAGATGAAGGGCAGCACTCATGGCTTCTATCCTAAAACTATTCATTGTTCTAAACCAAGAACTCATTAATATAATTGAGTATTTTTACAATTTTCAATTATAAAGGGCTTGAATATGTAGATACCATTTTTTTTAACCTTTCCTACACTTAAGTATATAAGATATAAATTTACCTAGGTTTACTTTGCATGATATTTTACTTAGTTTTATAACATTGAAAACAATAAATTCCCGCTCAAAAGTTTAATGGCATGATATTGTTCTATGGATCTCTTTAATGAGAAGATAGGGTTTTTCGTTAATTATAGTGTTGTCACTACCATCACTGCTTTTATCATCACTAGTTTGACCCCTTCATTAGTTGTTCCCTCTCACCATTGACCTTTTTCAACTTTAGTATTGCAATGCTGACTCATTAGAATCTTTCCTTGCAACATATCCCACTCTATGGTCATGACCAATGTAGACCCTCTTTAAATGGACCCCTCTATGAAGATTAATGCCCTAATATGCATGTCATTCATCATGGAATTATATAGTGGTGCAAATCCATTTTCCCCATCGTCCTTTAGAAATGTCAAGCATCCTACATTTATCTACCTAAAGCTCATTTTGGATATTCCCCTCTAATCTATTATCCCTCAAACCCAACAAGGCTTCAAAAACATAGTAAACTCCCCCAGCCACCTTCTCCAAGTAGATGAATAGTGAACCAATAATAACTTCCTTCTTTCCACATCCCCATTGGTTGTTCATTCCCCATTATGCCCTTATACAATCCTATATAGGTCAAACCCTTCGCTCTCCAACTCCACATAATCCTAGATCAAACTATTGGCTCTCCACCTCCATATAATCCTAGATCAGACCCTCCGCTCTCTACCTCCATATAATCCTAGATCAAACCCTTTGATCTCCACACTTATCTTACATGGTTAATTGTTTAATGAAAAATTGTTGAATGTAAACCTAACATAGTTCCCTCAATCAATTTTTTAAGACCCTTCAATTTTCATTGAGACTAAAACTATGTTTTTTGAGATTATATAGACTAAAAAATTTACTTCAAAGTTATTCCATTGATTGTCAAATTTAATATACCTCTACAAAATTAATAAAATTTAAAAAATAATTAACATTAACTTCAAT
>APFE030788796.1:5211-20353 GCA_000404065.3 Pinus taeda
CCATGGTATTGGACGTGATGGTTTTCAATCCATGGTATTGGATGCTTCAGCATGTATAAATATGTATTGTAACATTGAAAGGAATATAATGAAAAATTAAGCTGGTAGTCCTGGTTTTGGGATCGAGGGGAACATCTCTGTGCATATGTTTTTTTATGTGTTATGCTCTGGAATTGTTTATTTTTCTGTGATTTAGAATTCGTATGCAGGTAATTTCTGTACGGGGTTAAAACCTACACCTGATGTGTACAGAGAGGCATATTCAAAAGATGGGGACTTCAAGGAGGTGTATCAGTAGTTGCAGAGTTAGATTCATGTGCATGATGGTGACAACTCCATTAACTACCATCTCCAAGATGGGTTACTCTATAGGCTTGATAACCTACGTGTTCATAAAGGTGAGTGTTTATTGCTGATTAGAGAGGCTCACACCTCCAAGGTTGCAGGGAACTTTGGTGCACGGAAGACCATAGCTAACTTGTAGGGGTATGTGTATTAGCCCAAGATGTAAGAACACGTAGCTAGGTTCATAAGAGGATGCATGCTTTGTTGTACCAACAAGGCTAGAAACAGGAAACATGTTCTGTATCATCCCTTACCTATACCTACTCAGCCCTTGTAAATTATTTCGGTGTACTTTGTGAGAGGTTTACCAATGGCCAGGAAGGGACATGACTACCTGTTCGTGGTATTTGACAGGTTCAGCAAGATGTGTGTTTTGATGCCCTGTAAAAATACCATCAAAGGAGAAGAAGCAAGAAAATTGTTCTTTGGACAGGTCTGGGTCCACTCTGGGATACCGAGGAGCTTCATTTTAGACAAGGATACAAGATTTCTCAGTGAATTCTGGACTACATTATGGGAGAATATGGGCACAAAGTTGAAAAGATCTACAACATTCCATCCACAGACAAATGGGCAGACAAAAGTAATCAATAGGACTTTAGTGCAGCTTCTAAGTGGTTATAACTAGAAGCATACAAAGACCTCGGATGAAAATATGGTATATATACAAAATTCTTATAACATAGTGGTCCACACTTTTATAGGAAAGTACCCATTTGAAACTTGTTTTGGGTATTTTCCACCTTCACCTTTGGATATTATATATGGGCAACAACGAGTAGTGAAGGAAGACATTACAAGAGATGCTTTGAGGGTTGAAACATTTATAGAGAAGATCAAGAAGATCCATCTACAGGTACTAGACACACTGTAGAAGTCATAGGTGAAGTATAAGGCCAATCATGATTAGCACAGAACAGATAAATCATTCAAGGTGGGAGACAAAGCATGGAAACAGTTGAACAAGGAGAGGCTGCAGGGGCTTGGTAAGAAAATAAAGGCTTTAAGGTATGGTCCCTTTGAGATACTGGGAAAGGTGGGTGATAATGCCCATCGACTTAGTTTACCACCATATATGTGCACTTACTCAGTTGTAAATGTAGAGAATTTGAAACTCTGTGAGCCTTCCATGCTAGATCAAGAAAAGGAATAGGTCCTACCTTTTGGGGAGGATTTGGCACCAGATGCTCAGGTAGAGTTGGCAGAAGATACAATTTTGTAGAAGAGGTCGAGAACTATAAGAGAAGGGAAATAAGGGCTTTGGTAGATTGGGTTGAAGAGACAACTTCCAGGAAAATCTCAATGGTACACCAAGTTATGACCCTCAGAAGTTGGATGCCCAACTAACCCCAATGGGGTCCATAGACTCTTGGTGTTACATCTCGTCGGGTTAGGGTTCTAGTTGTTTATGGTTTTATCTTCTTGTTCAATAATAAAAAGTCCCTCGAGCCTCATTGTAACTCAGTTCAGAGGCATGTAGTGCCACATCTCTTCTTAGAGATAAGCTACCATCACCAGAGATAGTCTCATTTCCATTCTGTTCATAAGCGTATTTCATTATTTCATATTAATGAAAGGAAGTGTTATTTCTAATGCATCTTTGTATTTATGGTTATATCTGTAATTTGTTGCATTTATGTTTAAATTCAAATAAGTGGTATCAGAGGTGTCTGCTCTTTCTCTGTTTTTCTTTGCATTTCCCCAATGAGGTTGGGATATAAGGAGTTTAGCATCGAACTGGTCAAACCTTTGCAAGGTTTGCCTCGTAAATTCCAAAGGCCTCCGATGGGGGAAGAAAATAAAGATGAGGGAGAAGGAGATCTTATCAAAATATTGCTCGAGGAGGTCCTCGAGAAGCAAAGGAATGCAATGATAGATAACTATGCCCAGATCCTTCAACATTTGCCCACGAGTGGCTCATCCACATCCAACAGCCACTTTGGAGGCTCCACAACTTTTAAGGTAAAAGTAAGCTTTGACATCCCCATATTTGAGGGCCAAATAGATGGAGATGTCATAGATAAATGGTTGAATCTACTAGAAGGATATTTTTCTGTTTATTATTTTTCCAAACGGGAAAAGCCTACTTTTTCCCTTTTGAAAGTCACCCCCCACGTGAAGGACTGGTGGGAAACCTATTGTGAGTAGAAGGATGAAAGTATGAACTCACTATTTTCAGTCGCTCCCACTTGGAATTTATTCCGGGATACCATCAAGGAGCAGTACTACCCTGTCGAGAGCTATGAGGACAAATACATAAAGTGGACCATGCTGTGGCACGGAAGGGACCAAGATGTGTTGGAGTTTACCAATGTTTTTCATACCCTTTGCACAAAGTTCGCTATCAAGGATTATGAGAAACATTTGGTACTCAAGCACAATGATTGCCTACATAGATACATCTAGGATGAGATGGATTTCCTCGACATCTCCTTGCTCGGCATGATGTATCGATACGCCATCAAGATTGAGTAGAAGTTTATACAGAGCCTTTGGATCTGTGAATCTGAAGCAACGGAAAGGTGCCCCCAAACCAAAGAACAAAGGACAAATCCGAGGCAGGATGGCTGAGGACAACCTACCAAGGCCACAAGCTAGTAAGGAGGTGACCATGTAGTGAGGTGGGATGGAAGAAACTATCTAGTTTTCATATGATGTAGGGTGGTCAAGGGATGTGACAAAGTCATAGAGTCTCAATTGGATCATTATTCAATGGGATTTGAGTAGGTGTTTTATGTTAACTTTAAAACAAACAAATTGGTGTTCATGACATATTAATTAACATTTTAATAAAAAATTTCCAAATTCCAATTAAATTGGAATCTTCTATGGTGTGAAAACATGAAATTGGGAAACACTCTATGGATTCCAATTTAATTCATATCCTTTCACTAGTAGTTTGAGGTTATACTAGTCTCAAATGGTCTCCATATTTTTATATGGTTTACCAAGTTGAATGAAGCCTTACCTTAAAGTGAAACCTTCATGGGGCCAAATTAGGCCCTCTTCTGGTTGGCCTTTTGGATGACCCTAATCCCAATTCTTTGGCTATATATATATATATATATCTATATATATATATATATATATATATTATATATATATATAATATATATATAATGTGTTATTCTCAACCTTTCCTTTGTTGTTTTACAAATGAACAAGTGGTTGCATTAAATGTAATCAAATGTCCCATGTAGGAATTTAATTTATAACTCACTTGCAATGTTAGAAATGAACACAATGGGCTTCACTAGGGGAGCAATACCATACCAAGTGGGTCATATTGGGGAATATTTATAGAGGAAAAAATGACATAATATATTGGGGGATATATAGAGGGTAGTGGGTTTTTATATTGATAGATATAAAAAATGGAGCCCAAAATTAATGGAAAACTATAAAGGGGTATGAAAAATGTGAATGAAAAAATGGATACCTATAATATCTAGCAAAAGTAGGGAATTTAAATTGGGAAGGTGTATTGGGTTCAAATTGGTAGGGGGTTAAATAATGTGATTTTTAGAGTATTTTCCAATATGCTTTCAAATTAAGGGTATTGTTGAATATAACATGAACCCACTTGATATGTCATAGGTTCATTGAGTGAAACCCTTGTGGAAATTAACATGTAGTTGCATTAAATGTAAACAATTTCCTTATGTAATAACCTAGATTTACTTTATAATTCAATCCAATCACTTATCTTGTGACCATTATGAATGTGTGTGAATGTTGAAGAAATATAACTTTGCAACTCTTACATACTATTTCAATCGATTTGTTTATGTTTTAAGATAAGGGAATCAAATTTGTTTATCACAATACCTTTTTGCACAAGTGAATATGGTTAACTACCATAGCCATGAACTTGCAGTGTGACCCTTAATTTGTTTATGGTGTTATAGATTCTAAGTGGCTATGAATTATAAATTTGCAATTGATATTATGAAAATGATTTAAATTATTAATTTACAAATTATATTAATGAAATAACTTTAAGTTATAAGTTTTAATTTCCTATATTTTATTGAAGCTTAATTATTAGAATAAGGTGTTATCCTTTAAACTCCATGTGAATTGGAATTTAGGAATCTAGGTTGGAAAACTAAACCCTAATTGCTCTAACCCTAGTCCCCTAGTCTATGCCTCCCATACCGTTAAAGCAATATTAGAAGATGTGGTATTAAAATTTTGACACTTATATATTCAGACTTGGTTTCATAAGAAACAAAAATAATCTCTATGTATATTTCAAATTTGTTAGCTAGATATTTTTTTTTAATAGTATGTAGATGATCTATTGTTAATGGGAAATAACAAATAAATCATCAAAAATGTAAAACCCCAATTCTCCTCTAAATTTAAAGTCAACTATATTGATACTACAAATTTAAATTTGAGCATCCAATAATATATATATATATATATATAATATAAAATAACATATAATCACTTAATTTGTTTATATGTTTGATTTTTTTGGTCAGTGAAATACTATTTGCAAAAGCAGAATAATCGTGTAATGGCCTCGAGTATTATTGAATATAATAAATGACACTTCACGAGGGACATGTGATTCTTTGGGTTGAATCTATCGAATAAAATATAATATTAATATTTAATGTGATAAGAGAGGTTACAATATATATTAAGGTGCTTTCGTTAAAGGTTACAATTTTCTTCACTGTTTCATATCGAGTTTAAGGTGCTTTTGTTAAAGGTTACAATTTTCTTCACTGTTTCATATCGAGTTGAATTCCTTTGGAATTAATATTTTATCACCAAGTGTGCCTCCAAGTTGAATGCTTAGTATCCGAGCGTTCCGTGAGTTACACCCTTTTATGAATATAGATATATATTCCAACAACATTGGCAAAGCAAGGCCGACACTACCTTTATCGTTAACTACTCTAAGAATCTCCCCAATAACAAATTATCTATCAATATATATATATAAAGTTCAGATGAATCATTATCGCTCAAGTATAGAATCCAAATTCAAATAAAAGGCTCGTTCCACGAAGAATATGGGAGACGTCCGAGCAGGAAGGGCCGAAGAAGCACATGGTAAACTAATGGTGGCGAAAGAGAGAGACAACGATGCCGCTCATAACTCGGGTAAGATGTCTTGAAATTTCAGTATTCAGATATACTATTTGTAAAGTTTTAATGCTTATGTTGAGTGCATTTCGTTATTTTTGTATAGCAGAGAGCACAGATTTAATAACCGGACATTGCGAAGTTGTGTTGGGTGAAGTGGTTCCTCGGCTATGTGAATTATCATGGACGAAAAGGCCAATTCTGAGGCTACTAAACCAATCGTGGAATAAAGCCCTAGAAGAGCGTTTCCCAATCTATCATCAATGTCTTCACAACCCTCCAAATATTTTGTCCAATGCTCTTATTCTCTCCCATATCAAAAAATTCCAATGCCCAAGCGACGAGGCTTCCTATAGATTAGTAGGTCTTTGGGTGTCCACACCCGAAAAGAACAATTGTAACCTTGGTGACTCTGCTGTCACTGTCAGGCTGCCTGAACATCCATTACTTGATGTACCCAAATACACAAAATTTCTGTGCGACAATCATCACGTATTTTCACTCACACCATCTTTTGTAACAGAAGACACCGAAGCCCCCCAAAGATTTACAATGTGTGGATGCTTGATTTAAGAGACTTCAACATTCATTGGAAGAGACTTCCACCGTTGCCAAGGTTGGGCAAATATGTGTATGCTTCTTCTTCTTTAAATGGAGATGAGAGCAGCTATATATGGCAGAGAAGGCACAGTGATTCCTCAGAGGCAGAGGGTTGGAAACTCAGTGCATCAAGGAAGTTGGGGGACAAAGACTTGAATTCATTAAATTGTGAATGGCATTGGGATTATTTCAATGTTAATACTAGGCCTCCCACAAACCTGAACTTTGATATAATGCCAGAGAGGCTCCCATTGTATATTGAGACTGAAGAAGTGTATCATGACGATGTTATGAAAACACTTTTTAGGAGATGTTCGATCCCTCAATACACTGTCCATAAGAACAACATTTTCATGCTTCTTGATGGCATGATCAGCAGTAGCAGTGATTACAAATTTTGCTCTATCATAGTTGACGGTGGAAGAATCTGCATACTGAATATGGGATGGGTTGGGGAGAGATCCAGAATTGTGGGAGGGCAGGAATGGAATGATTTTGTGGAGTATTGGAATGATGAAACCAGAGGCCAAGGGAAATACGAAAAGCCTAACAAATGGCATCTTCACTCTCAGGAAATGAGCGCAATCAAAGTTTCCTTGGGCATTGGTCGTTGGAGGTTACAAAAACTTGAAGTTACAGAAAAAGCGGATGATGACATTGTAAAAATGCACTCCACCGTGAGGGTGGCGCAAAAAGGACCTATATATGGATATTCATACCTGGGTTCAAAGTTTGAGACACGTGCATAATCTAATTCCCATGGCATTTTTTAATAGGTAATCAATGAATTTCATTTTATTTACGAATATGGAGTTTGAACTTGTAATAATTCGAAATGCATCCAATCCATCTGGTTAAACTTGTTATACTTTAAACATGTTATATTTAAAACGAGCATTAATCATTATTTTCTCTTTACTGAGTTGCACGAAATAGTCTTACGTCACACGTGATAATTCACCCGGAGAAAGATTGTATATAATTTTTTTGGTTGCTTTTAATTTGCATGGGACCAATTTAGTATAATGAAGATGTATGATTATTTCATATTTTGGATTTGAGAGATATGTGGTTTGCATTTTTTTTAATCATTTACCCGAGAATCCACAGTATTAACATCAAATCTCAAATAAGATTTGTTAAGTATTTTCTGACTCTACATGAATTTATGATATGAAATTGGCGAACGAGGTTAACGGTATCCGCGAAAATAACTCGTGCTTCACGATATGTATGAATCCGTAGCACTTTTAAAAGCACTAAAATATTTTCAGGTATGGTAATAAAATATTTTTCTGTAATGGGATAACATTTCATTGTTCGGAACGTTCTCTCTGCTAACACATTATTGAGGTGGATTGTTAGTATATAATCAAGTATAGGCTGAACAAATTTTCAGAAATGTTCCTTATTCTTATTATCTGATTCTGACATCAGCTCTGTAATCATTCTCTGAATTCGATCAGATTTCGGTTTATATCGTTTGCGAATATTGGGTGTTGACGTGAACGACTGAGTTGGGTCAGTGCTGCGAATTGGAGACCATGACATATCTTTCATAAACTAAAATTAGAATGTACCACCAACAGAAAAATATAAACATGTGAGCAGACGTAGAAAAATATAAAAAATATAAACTTGTGAGCGGAGTTTATCGACTGAGGAAGTCACAGTGGACTTACACGTGATGATAAATTTGAATGTTGGCAGGTTATAGTGGGTGTATATTCTCCACGTGCTTACCACTGCATTTATTGTATATAGTGAGTCTAATGTAATCTAAAATTGAACCACTCTTCATATATGTAGACAGGAAGGAAGACTACTATATAATTTACGAGTGACAACAATCACTCCTCTATTTCTCAGCCCCATTTACCTCACCATTACATTTCCACGGTCACAGATTGCACCTCCTTTATCCCCTTTGTGGATTTGTCTATAGAAAAAACCAGGGTGCAGAACAATAGCGCTGAGCACAAGAGACCCCAATAATGACCATGTCCTTTCAAAGTATCCATTAAAGCCCTTGGGCTCGTGTGAAAAAGGTTCTTAGTTACATTAATAAGTTACATTAATAAAATAACTATAGAGTATGATCAGGTTGAAAGTGGAGGGAGACTATAAAATTTGTTAATTTCCATGAAACTTAACTAGTTGTGAGAGAGAATTTCATAGGCTATATGGTACAGATGTTAGGAACCTGAATTAAGAAATACAATTTTTTATGCTGGTGAGGTACTAAAAAACTATTTTTGAAATTAAAATAAAAAACACTTTAATTACTTATAATGCTAAACTTTATCATTTATGGGTGCTCAATGCAAAACTAATAGTGGTCAACAAGCTATTGCTAGTTTCTTTCTCAATAGAGAGTAATGAGGTAGAAACATAAATACAAAAAACTGCCCCAATCAAAGCAGACACAATAGTGAAATTGTCAATGCATAGTTACATGGAATACAAGGGAAAGCCCAAGGCTACTACTTCAAAGTTATCTTTTTCACCCACCTACTAGGGGAGCTATAAATTTATTAATAATCTATATCACAAAATCATAAAAAGGTAGTAACATAAATGGGAGTTATTTATGTGGACATTTTCTAATGGCATTGTACAAATTCCTTTGTGTTTTTGTGAATAAATTGAAGAGGCCTATGATCCATGTGTATGGTTCTCCCCTTCACAACAATATAATGTTTCCATTGCTGATAGGCTTGCATGATTGAACACATTTCCTTATCAAGGGTAAGATAACTCTAGATAATATCTAAGAGTGTTTCAATGGACTCCAAAATACCCTTTTACAAAACCTAGCAATTTGTTTAGAGCATCTACATCTATTTGGGCTTCAAATATAGGAATGTTAAAATTAACATGTACCTTAAGGCAGGCTTGAACTAGCCTCCAAAGTGGTTTCCCAGTGAAGATGCATCACCTATTGGCGTTTGTCAAATGATATAGGAATAATTATCCATCCTCTTGTTCATTTGTTGCTTGAGGGCCTCATTTATAAAGAGTTTAATAAGATGTATTGCTCCCTCATCTCTGTCTTATTTCACATTAGGAGGTTATTGAGGTTGGCATGAAAGTGTTGTAATAGATCAAGAAATTCAAGTCCTAACTCCTTATAACTTGACCACATTAGGGACATTCACAGAAAGGCTGATAAGTAGGAAGTTTTGCACCACAAATCCAAGTTTATGAAGGGAACAAAATGAAATACATTTCTATAATCAAAACATATAGATATAGTGAAACTTGACTTGTATTAATAAATGGAAAATGTTGAAACTGTATAAATGAAAAACAAAAATAATCTTTCCTTGAATGGTTATAGCTTATCTATGAGAAGATATTCCATAACTACATTCCATGAGGGAACTACTTTATAGTGAGGCTAATGCTTTGAAATGAGAAATCTGGCTTTGGGGCCCTAACACAGTAAGTTGGAATGTCAACTTCCTAGGGTCATAACTTTGGAATACAATCTTCATTTGGCATGCTTGAGAGGCTATTGAAAAGATATACATAATAAATTATGAGTTAGCGAATAGGAGTTTTGAGGAATATCCACTTGGATCGCTTGCACTCTTACAAATTAGACAATTGATATTGGAGTATATCAATTTCCCACACTTCATATTAGGTTTCAACCTACACAATAATTTATGATGATTTTCTCTTTCACAGTTAAGATTACCATGATTACCATGATTTGAGGGTTGAGATCCATATCTAGTCTTGATGTGTTCATGTTGTCCATTGGCCATATCATTCTATTTTTTTAAGGAAAAACATAGTGCTTCGATAAAGAAAATATTACCTTTACACTCTTTAATCTCATGTATGTGAGATGGAAACAAGTATGTGGCCCTTGTCATCAACCACATTTTCTTGTTCTTACCTTTAGCCTATTTACTAAATGGGGAATATATTTTACAATGTTTCACCCAACATCGAGAATGGGGCATAAATAAATTATCTTGGTGGTCTACTACTTTACTAAGTAGGTCAAATCCTTGCCTAATTTTAATAACTATGTTGAAATGATGACACCTTTCCTTTTCATTCAAGTCATTTAATGTTTCTATATCAGTGAATAGAGGGTCACTAACCATGGAAGTCACTTTTAGAATAAGATGATATTTGAATTGGCTTCTAAATTGGGATTTAGGTAGGAGTATTCATCTCCTTATTATCCTCAGGATAATGGGAAAGTTGAAGCCATTAGTAAGTCCCTTAGAATAATCCTACATTAGACTATTAATCATGGTAAGTCCAATTGGCACATCATGTTATATCTCACTTTATGGGCATATTGAATGTTTGTTAAGAATACTACAAGATTTACACCTTTTTTATTAGTATATGGTATGGAATTAGTCCTTCCCATAATATTAGATTTCATTCCTTAATTAAGAGGTCAAAATTCTTCTTGACATGTGAAGGTAATGCTTCTAATAATATGGTGGAATGCATTTTCATTATTGGATTACTTTCAGAATAAATATCCCATGATATTAAATCATTAGTAGATTACCAAGACTAGCAATTGGTGGTGTCTCAATTAAACAATGTTTATTATGTGAGAGATCGATTTTTACATTCACAAATTTTTAGATTGATATTTCTTGAAAAATCTTTTAATTTTTTAACATACATTCCTATTCCATGATTAGATAATTCATTTTTGGATTCTATAGAAAACCATGTATTAGATTGGCATACTAATCATTCATCACATTGAAATAAAACATCATGACTTATTTCATTTGTATATATGATAGAATATTCTCAAAATCACTATATATAGATAGATAGTGTTATAAATTTTACAAAATGTGGGAAAATGTCCTACAAAATTAGGTCTTATGCCTAATGATGTATCTATTTGATTAATATAATCCTATAATATCTAAGTATGATAGCCTTGACTTGATGTGTGTCATGGTAATGGGAAATGGCCTTTTCCACTAGTCAAATGAATAGCACATAATGTCATGTTACTCATATCACATGGTTGTGTATAGCCTCTAGTAGATCCTCTACTGCTTCCATTGAAACTTGTTGAGTTAACTCTCCAAGTTCCTTTGAGTAGCTCAAAGGACCTTCTTGGACTTCAGTTGTTGCACCTTCTATATCCCTACCATGACGCATGTGCCTTGGTAGATTTAAGCCTTACTTCCAACATCTACATCATTACAATTTAATTTTTTCAATACTTTTGTTGCATGAAGAAGAAACTTTAATTTTTTTTAAGAATATCTTTAAAAAATTCAAAAAATGAAATACAATAATTTTTTTTTTTTACCAATCTCGCCCCATGCAATTGTTACCAATCTCGCCCATGCAACATATTTAGGAAGTTCTAATTCTTTGTCTCCTAAGAAATATTACGTAGGGGTAACATTCTATACCTATGACTTGTTCTGGAAAAACTCGTCATCAAAAGTAGCCTCGGTGACTTGGCCTCCTCCAAGTCTTCGTAGGATCTTACCACCTAGCCATTCGAGGATCTCTTGGATTGTGGATTGTTGACAAGGGATGTTACACTTGGACGTAATGTTTGGATTTGATCCAAGAAAAATGAGCAAATTATAGTGTCATAACCATTTTTTTGGTTTTACCCCATTTTCATGATGTTAGCTACCACTTCATGTTACCTAAGAGCGTAGTACACCAATCATAAACCACAGGTTTTAGAAATTCTACTACTAAAGCATGGATCGTCTCATAGCTATGTAATGAAGTTGATTAAAATACTCTATCAATCGTGAAAAAATGATATTTTTCTTGCTAGACTTGTGATATTCCAATTGAGATTTTTCTTGCTAGACTTGTGATATTCCAATTGAGATTTGAAATGCTACATTTTAGGTTTTTGGTTCCCAATAAATGGAAATAGAATCATTTATGTTTAGGCCTCCATTTTTCTTTTCTTTAAATTTCACTACTTCTTCTCATTTGGGAAGGCCTCTCATAAAGAAAATATCTTCTACTTCAATTTGCAAAGGCATAGAATCAATATAAAATGTTCCTGCTCTCGGTCTTAGTAGTTGATTAGCATGTTCAACATTATATTTTGAGCCCCTTGTTTTGCCTCGAAAACCATGATTTTTCAAGCCATCTATAGCTTCTTGGTCCCCTAAGATCAAGTTACTAATATCACCATGCTCTCTTTCATGCCAAACAATCACCATCCTGCAAGAATTCAACAATTTGAATCTCTAAAATTCAACATTTAAAACTAAATTTGCACATATGGAATTTTTATGCTCACGTATATATGCACCTTTCTATTAGTAAACTGGCATAGAGGGGTTCATATATGTGACTCATGAGAAAAACAAATGAGTATATGAAACCCTATTTATTATGTTTAATCTCCAACCATTTAGTTTGGTTTAAAC
Organism: Pinus taeda; assembly: GCA_000404065.3. Taxonomy (NCBI): domain Eukaryota; kingdom Viridiplantae; phylum Streptophyta; class Pinopsida; order Pinales; family Pinaceae; genus Pinus; species Pinus taeda. The sequence goes on from APFE030788796.1 coordinate 17,673, forward strand.
ACTTCAACATTAAATCAAATTAAAGAGAGAATGATGAATAATTATTTGGAGCTTGTGGAATCTAATTTCATTGGTAAAAATATCAAAATTTGTCTTCAAAATTTGAGTATAAAATCCACTTCTAAGCAATAGAATAGGTAAAAATAGCAAATGGCCAGTTTTTTTATTTTGTTTTTAATTATTTATATGAAAAATCAACCTAATTTTTTATAGCCTAAATATTTTATAATTTTTTGACCTAACCTTAAGTTTTTTGGAGTTTTCTTTAGGGTAATGAAGAATTTTTCTACTACTTAGTGATATTTTTTGTAATTAGGATTCCATGATCACTCACCTATCATAATAGATATCATTGTTGGTTTTACTTTGTGGGTTTTCCTAATTACTTTAAACCCTAACCAAGATCTACTCCTTTGTAAGAAATTAAAATTAATGTACAGAGAAACTTACTTTCCATCTTCAAAGGCTCCTGGTGTTGACTTGAGTTATTAGCTCTTGAGTCCTTCCAAGAGCTTGCAATCCTTTTCTCTGGCTATCCTTGACAGAGTATCTAGTCTTCAATGGAGCACACAATTTACACAATTTTTCTTGGTGATTGCAAACCTTGGAGAATCAAGCCTTGGAGACTTAGCCCTTTTATAACAGTGCAAAACCCCAATCCTAGGGCAGCCGAAATTTAGCTGAAACAAGTCTGTCAAGAAATCTCGACAGCCGAAATTTAGCTGTCAAGAAATCTGTACAGCCGAAATTTAGCTGTCAAGAAATCTGGACAGCCGAAATTTAGCTCAATTTTATTACTGCTATTATTTTAATCAACTATAATCGGTCCATTAACAATTATAATTGATTAACATTATTCTATATGTATTCGTATCCAAATCCTTATTTAAATAAGTATAATGCCATGACTTAATTAATCACATTATTTGGCATATTTTAATCATTATATAAATGTAATCTTCCTGACAATATTTGATATCATAATCATAATGCACATATGTCCAACTTAATTATTGTAATTAGACGTCTCTAAATCCAACAATCTCCCACATGGACAAGTGCAACCTTTTGGTTATATATCCTTAACTTTATTGCATGCAACTTTTCTGTCTTTACTTATCATATTTCTTAAACAATTTCGTCCATCAATTATGCTAACAAAGGACTTAAGCGGCATTTGTCACATTTATTCGCAACTAAACTGACATAAATCATGCTGCCAACATAACTGAATGACATGAATCTGATTTGGACATATAGTTTAGAAATTACACGCAAGTGTGATTAGACGTGCCTATTTCTAATTGAGTCACCTTTACTTTACTGTATGAGACCAAAAATTTAAACATTAAAGAAAGAAATAATGAAACTGAAACTGAATGCAACTTGTATATATCATCAAAAATGTTTACAATTGCATTACATAGAACATCAAAAACAAAACTTAAAACATATTCAGACTTCCACATTTTCTAATCATCCTAAACAGATATTACACCCATACAAGCAACATGTTGGTGAAACTTCTTGGGTGGTAATCCTTTAGTAAGAGGATCCGCAATCATGGAGTCTGTACCTATGTGTTTTTATACATAATTCATTATTCTGCACTCTCTCTTTTACAACCAAAAACTTAATGTCAATGTACTTCGACTTTGACGAACTTCGGTTGTTGGTTGCGTATAACACTGCTGAATTGTTGTCACATAATAATTTGAGTGGTTTCTAAATAGAATCCACAATTTTCAGACTTGTGACGAAGTTCTTCAGCCATACCCCATGATTAGATGCTTCAAAACATGCAACAAATTCAGCTGCCATAGTTGAGGAGGCTACCAATGACTGTTTAGCGCTCTTCCATGACACAGCACCACCTGCCATCATAAAGATGTATGCTGATGTTGACTTCATGCTGTTGACACATCCTCCAAAATCAGAATCGGTATATCCAATAACCTCGAGTTGTTCCGACCTCCGATACGTGAGCATATAGTCCCTTGTTCTCTTTAGGTATCTCAACACTCGCTTCGCTGCCTTCCAGTGTTCCATACCTGGGTTACTCAAATATCTCCCTAGCATTCCGGTAATGAACGCAATATCCAGACACGTGCATACTTGTGCATACATGATGCTACCCATGGTTGAGGCATAGGGAATATCTTTCATGAGGTTTTTATCTAAGTCAGTTTGGGGACATTGTTTCAGACTAAACTTATCTCCTTTTGATATAGGGGTATCTCCTGGTTTGCTGTTTTGCATGCCAAATCTTGTTAGAATCTTATCGATATAGTTCCTCTGGGATAACCTTAGAATACCTTGAGATCTATCTTTAAGTATTTCAATCCCTAGAACAAATGATGCATCACCAAGATCTTTCATTTCAAAGTTCTTAAATAAAAAATTCTTAGTTTTATGCAACATATCCTTATCGTTACTGGCAAGCAATATGTCATCTACATATAAAGCCAAGAAAATAAATTTACTCCTACAGAACTTAAGGTATATACATTCATCTACTATGTTAGACTCAAAACCAAATGAGCTAACAACTTGGTGAAACTTATAATACCATTGTCGAGATGCTTGTTTTAGCCCATAGATAGATTTCTTAAGTCTGCAAACCATAGACCTTGCATCACCTGATACAAAGTTTTCTGGCTGCTTCATATAGATCGTTTCAT
>APFE030788801.1:0-10333 GCA_000404065.3 Pinus taeda
CCCTCTCCATCTCAGCCACTTCTTTTTCGGTTGCCTCCCACTGGTCTTTTGAAGATGTAGTCTTTGCTTCTTGGGAAATGGGGACCTTTTTATTCAAATCTTTCTTCTTGATTTCTTTTGCTTTTTCTATTCTGGGCAGATGTTTCTCTATTTCTCTTGCTTGTCTTCTTGTATAGGGTTTTTTATTCATTTTCTCTGCCTCCTCTGTTTTAGGCAGTTGTTCAATTACTTCTGTTCTAGGCACCTTTACAGCTACCTCTTCTCCGTGCAATTGCTCAGCTTCTTTAATTTGCTTCCTGGTGACTGGCCTCCGTGGTTTGAACACAAATTCTTTACCAGGTTCATCAAACCTTAACCTCTTCGAGGCCTTTTATTTTTTAGTTCTTTCTGGTGATGATTGAGTTAAGTCAATATGCATTGACTCACTATGCACTGATTTAGCTTGCTCAAAATCAATAGCCTCAAGCAAATCATTTAAACTAGCTTTTGATATTGGACTTTCTTCAACAGCTATTGATTTGCCCTTCTCTTTCCTTAACTGACTTCTGGTTTTTACTCTTGATACCTGTTCAACTCCACTTGACCCTGGTGCATTTTTCTTGTGCTTGATCTCTTCTTTTGATGATGATTGAGGTGTCTCTTTGATAACTAATGGCTTCATTGATTCCTTCAATTGGGTCTTGGTCTTCTTCTTGCCTTTTATCTCCTTTCTTAGTTCAACAAGAGTAGGTTCCTCAGTTGACCTTTCTCTTTCTCTAACAGGCAGTGGGGTGAGGTCTGTCTTACTTTGAAAACCAGCCATAAAAATAAAAGAATTCCAATCCCGACCAATCTTCTGCAAGTTATCTAGCACTAACAGTTTTACTAAACCATGGTGAAACAGTGATGTCTCACAGTCATCTTTCCTCAATTGAATCTTGTCACACATCTTGTTGAGGCTACGAAACAAGTAGAATGGGATATCTATAAATTCTTTGCCTGTAAAATGCAGCAACATCTTAAAATGATAGGAGTAAACCTTGCTATATCTCCCTTCACATGTTAAATATTTCTGAATACATGTTAAGAGAAGTGCATAGTGTTCTTTTACATAATGTCTCGGCACAACCTTTGTAAGGTCTTCATTTACATAAGGCTCCTTCAGGAACTCCTTGCAGGGGTTCATATCAAATTTGAAATTTTTAAACCACTCCTGCCCTCCTCTCGGAATTTCAGTCACCCTAGCAATAACCTCTGAAGATACTGGGAAATCTAGCATAGCTACTTTAGAACTTAAACCTGTAAAATTTAAGGCAAATGCTTTTGTTACCTCAGCATGCCCACCCTGTAGCTTCTCACAAAATGTCCAGCAACCAGCATCCTGAAAAGCTTGTCTCACACCTTCATCTCTCAATGTGAGATCCAATCCCACAAGTTCTGTTATTTGACATCTTCCAGACCGATGCCCCTTCTTCTCCATTTCGCTTTGAAATCCTTTGTGCAGAGAAACACTACCAGCTTCAACTTCAAATGCAAATTCAAACTTTTGAACGCCGGCTCGCTTGCAATCAGGTTCCTTTTAAAGAATGAACTCGGGCTCCTCCGCAACTTAACAGTCTTATCATGCAAACGGACCAATTCATGCAGCATTAACAAACAGCATAACATTACCAGCATTACAGACCATTTGAATGATTTTATGTGCGTGGTTATGAACCTATTGGTGGAATGATGGCTTATACTTGCTTGAAAAGGACGCCATTCTGACAATAAATGGACAGACATACTGACTCATCCCCCAGACATGAAATTCTAAGAATCAGTGCTGCTTAAATCCCCGAATCCGCGATTTCATAGCGCAGACAGTTATAAGTTAACAAAATGTGCTACGAAATGGCTGGTTACTGACACACTGTGAAAGAACTAAAACATCATTGCGCTACCAAATCAGCCAATGAAATTGCGCTGCAGAAATACGAAAAGGACCAGTGACGTATATAAGACAAGACATATCTTATATAATCATGATGGAGGATAGCTAACGGCTTTTGAAAATGATTCATATGAATATCTTTATAAAACACAATCCCTAAGTAACAAACATAGGGAAATAACCATTAGACACCTATTTTTTGGACAACAAAAATTTTATGGACAACATTATGTACATATCACTGCAGTTCTAGGTGATAACAGAGGGAACCATGGTACCCCTAAGTATACTACACAACTCAAGCCACACTAATAAACACCTATGATCTTTGTGTATGGCATTGAAGTTATTCTCATGTTCATTATAAAGCATTTTCTAGAATGAAATATTTTGTTAATGGTGAACCAAAAATTGAATTTGATCATGATGGAGTTCTCATGGGATGTGCCTTGGAAAGAATGTTAAATGAAGATGTACTAGCACAAGGATAGATTTGTGGCTCATGGATTATCCTAGAAAGAGGGAGAGGAATATGAAGGCATGTTTTCTCCCATTGCTAGGTATGATTCTATTAGATTTGTCATTGCTCTTGCTTCTCTTGCAGGTTGGAAATTACATCACATGGATGTCAAAATTGATTTTTTGAAAGGAGTCATTGAAGAGGATGTCTATATTGAGCAACCTAAAGGATTTGAAATCCATGATAAAGATACATGTAAGTTTGAAAATTGAAGAAAGCCTTGTATGCGTTGAAGTATGAGCATGCTACTCCTGTATTGACGGCTATATAGCAATGACTCTTGGCTTGAATAACAGCGAAGTTGATTCAAAACTAAACTTTAAAATTGTTGAAGGCAAGCCCTTAATGTTGGTGTTGTATGTAGATGATTTGTTTCTAATAGGGGTTGAAGTTCTCATTTCCTAGTGTAATAGGGAGTTGGTTTCTAAATTCAAGATGAAGGATCTTGGTCTCATGCATTACTATTTGGGATTGGAAATTTGGAAAAATCATGATGGAATATTTTTTATGCAAGTCAGATACACTATAAATGTACTTTAGAGATTTGGCATGATGGACTGTATGTCCATGAATACTTCGATGGTGACAAATTTGAAGAAGATACATGACTGTGACCCTAATTTGATTGATCCCTTTATGTATCATAAATTGATTGGCTCATTGTACTATCTTGTGAACACTAGAACTAAAATTTTCTATGCTATGAACATGTTGAACCAATTTTTGGTTGAGACTCGATCTGTGCACTAGGTTGTAGTAAAACATATTTTGAGATATTTGCATGGTACCATTGAATATGGTCTAAGATATTTTTCTAATGGAGAATGGAAGCTACATGGATTTAATGATATTGATTAGAATGGAAGCTATAATAATAGGAAGAGCACTTCTAGATTCCATTTTGGTTTGGGCTCCATTATTATTTCATGGTCTAGTAGAAAGAAAACTTCAATCCCTTTGACTACAATTGAAGATGAGTATATAGTTGCATGTTTAACTTGTTGTGAAGTTGTGTGGCTTTGAAAATTATTTTTCATTTTGTCTAATCTAGTGTGGGAATCGACCATTATATATTATAATAATCAAATTTGTGTGAAGATTTCTAAGAACCTAATATTTCATGACAAGTTGAAGCACATTAAAATCAAGTATAATTATATCCAGAATATCGTCCATGGGAGAGCTGAGAGGATAAAGTATGTCCCTACTGATGAGCTGGTTGTTGTTGTGTTGAAAAAATCATTGTCCCATATGAAGTTTATATATGTCATAGAACAACTTGGATTTTTTGAGAACCCCTCTTTGAGAGAGAGGGAACATTGATTGTAAAACATCATATTATGGACAATCTTCCTTAAGATGCAACTAGGAGACCTATGGATTGATCGAGAATATTTTCACTTCTTTAGGTCAATTAATGAGGAGGCTAGTGAGTCTAGTCAGGGAGCTTGACTCTCAGGCATAAAGTGATCCCTTAGCTTTTTACTAGAAGACCATTTTTGTCTGGGACACTGATTTTGTGATCTCTTTGTTAAGTAGAGACTTGGAGACCTATGGATAGGTAAGAGAGATTGATCTTCAATTTCCTCCCTTAGGATGTGGGTTGATGGACCTAATTATTGGTTAGGGAGATGTATCCTATGCATATGATTGGTTTGGACTCATTTATCGACCCCTTCTACGATTGTCGGATGTGTTGGATACTATGTATGTTTCCTATGATGAGACTAGTGATTTCTTCCTTAGGATGTGGGCTAGGAGACCTAAGGATTGGTTAGGGAGATTGATCTTAATAGAGAAAGACTTGTACTTTTGATCTCTCACTTAGGCTGTGGCTGGGGGACCTATGGATTGGTCAAGAAAATTAATCTTGAGAGAGAATGAAAATTACCTCCATAGCTAAGAGGGAGTGTTGAAAAATTTGGTAGAAATGATCAGTATTTTCATTGGAAAATTGATAAAGAAAATTCAAATTTTGTTGTTTGACCATGTTAGCTTAAAGTCAACAACTCAACCCCACATGTGGAAAAAACCACCTCCTCAACTAGATATAAATATGAATTCGTTGGAGTTCATTTTGGCACCATCACCATACATCATTTAATCTAAAAATCACAAAGACACATCCACTCATGCGAAGGAGTCAAAGGAGGATTTTCTATTCTATGTTGACCAACTTGTATTCTTATGTTCGACCAACATTGACTTCAGATAGACTTGCTTCTATTGAACAAGACATTGACTTATTTTAGAAGGAAAAATTTGATTGAGGTTCATTGACTCTTGGTAGATCGAGTTTCTATTCTATTTTGGGATGTTGATCGGTAGTCAACTCTACCCCTTTGAATAAAAAATGTAGGTAAGTATTTGACTGAGGTTGATCAAATTTCAACCCTCCTGTTTTGAGCTTCTACAAGTGGGAATTGAGCCCTAGTGTTGTATACTTGACTTTGAATAAAGTTGAAATTTTTTACATCTCTTCATTGATTTCTTTGACTACTTTGACTTGGTATTTATTGAGGTCAAATTTGGAATCTTGTTGGAATATTTTGGTTTACTATTTATAAACTAGATTCTCTCTCATAAGGAAAGATTGGTTGGCTTTGCTCCTTGTGGGTTTTGCCTTGGCTGTGAGCCTAATTTTTTGTTGTCTCTTGTCTCTTGCTTACTGTTTACAATGATCTCTATTTCTCTATTATAGAAAGTAAATTGTTGAAGTTTTTTCGGTGTAACTCCTTAATGATTGGAATACTATAAGAAGACAAATTGTATCATAGGAAGTAGTTATCGATTTTGAAAAACTATACTAGTCTTGATTGCACTAGAAAACCAACAATTGAAACTCTTTATAATTGCATCCAAAAGTTACAAAAATAATGAAGAGGTGTAGAAATAATGAATATTTGTAGCAAGTATAGTTATATCTAAAAGTTGCAACAACTTTACTTTGCTAAAGCAAAGAGAGTTGCAAGACTTGTATGGATTTGCAACACCTACATGGAGTTGCAACTATCTAAATATGCAACTAGGTTTGGCCTTCATAATGTCTTATGCAATCTTGATTTTAAGTATTTGATGTAAAGAGAAAAATAAAATTTATTATTATTATTTTATAGCATCAGTTTTATGCTCAAGGTCAATTTATTTATAGGTCAAGCACCCATTATGTGCTTTTAGGGTTTTTCATAAAGTCAATAAGTTAAAAGAGTCATTGCAATATATAAAATATCCCATTGGGAATGTTGTAATAAGTAAAAAGAATTTATTTGAGCCAAAATTGTGTCAAAAGAACCTCCAAGATCAAGTTGGCTTATAAGATATCAAGTGAGCCTCTTGAATGCAATTCGTACCCGTAGGAAGCCTATATATATGAGGCCTTCAGCCTCATTTGAAGCACACATCCAAGACATGTAATAAAGCAAGAGAAGAACTTTGATCTTAAGGAGAAGTCCAAAAGGCAAGGGAAGCTCAAAATGGAAGCTAGAATTGAAGTTTTGGGTCTTTCTTTCTCGCTCTCTAATGTGCAATGAAACTAGGAAGCTACATCAAAGTTGAAGTTGTGAAGCTGCATAAAGCTCAAAGTTGTGAAGTTGTATCAAGGACAAAGTTAGGAATTTGTATCAAAGTCGAAGTTGTGAGGTTGCATTTAGATCAAAACTGTGAAGCGACATCAAAGTCGTAGCTGTGAAGCTGCATCAAATTCGAAGTTATGAAGCTGCATCAGATCAAAGATATGAAGTTTCATCAAGGCCGAAGCTGTGAAGCTACATCAAGGTTGAAGTTGTGAAACTACATCAAGTTTGAAGTTGCTAGGTCAAAGTTGCATAAATTATTATTGGGGGTCAAAGTTGCTAGAAACGCTGTTGGAAGGTTGAAGGTTGTTGTTGGAAGCCGTGTAAGGAAATCCAATAAAGAAGGAAGGATGACTTGGTCTTGGATAGGTCTATGTATTAGGTCTAACGTCTTGGGATTCATCATTTGAAGATTCTATAAGAAGAGAAGAATTACTTATGCGTTTTACTCTCTAAGAGGGTTTTTTGCCTTGGTTAGCAACCTAGATCTTGTTTCCTTGTGTACTATTGGTCTTCATGTTTTGGTAGTTGTTTGATGATAAGAAAAACATTATAAGTGAATAAGAAACTAATAGTAATGAAAAATAAAAGGCCCACGGGGCTTTGGATTGATGGTGGATGGGTGCACCATTAAGGCACTCTTTGCGATAGGTTACTGGTTCAAATCCCTCGTGGGTTCTTACCTACCAAAAAAATAAAAAAAATAAAATAATGAAAAGTAAAAGAATACTACAAGCAATTATCAAGGTAAAAGGAAATCACCCTAATCTAGTTGCCTTAGATTTCTCAACAACAACCACTATTGAGACACCAACATTGAGTAATACCTGTGTAGTCTTGTGTCCTATATGCCATTGTTCGTACATAAATGAAATAATTTCCCAAAAAGTGCATAAAAATAAGAATTAAAATGACACGTAGAAGGATATTTGTACCTTGACCAAAATCAATCAATATGGATGGAAATGTAATAAGAAAGAATGGAAAGTCGAAAATAAAAAAATATTGCGTACCTATGAAAAACATGTCAATTTGGCCAACTCTAACCATTCTCAAAGACTTTTTATCTATCTTCAAATTTATAGATATATTAATGAAGAACCATTTTGAGCCTAATTCCATATCTACATGCCATTTCATTTTTCATTTGGTGTTCTTCCACTAGATTAGGGCCCTCTTGCTGGGCCATATGCCCTTAAAATTCCTATGATTATGTGATTCTACATGTATTGAATATATTCACCGATTTAGATGAAATTATTTCATACCTTGGAGTGTTATCCACTTTAGGTGTGCATATGTTTGCACCTTTTGGCATTAGACTCTCTTGACTATTCTTTGTGTCATCCTTGTCCCTTACTACGACACTATTGTTTCCTGGCCCTCACTCTCTTAATTGGTTTATTGTAGCCTTTACTTTCTCACTATTCACTATCATTTAATTGTGAGAATTTCACCCATTCCCATATAGAATGTTATATTTCTTCCACTTTTGAACGATGTCTCAAGTAACAAACTCAACTCTAGTCAATTGTGTTGTTAAAACTTGACATTCTCAATGCATTAGAGGAAATTTAAGCCTAAAAGTCTGCTTGTAAGAAAAAATTATAAATAACAATATTTGAAAAAATTGTGGCCTCTACACTTGAAATTTGAGTAAACCTATAAGGAGGTAAGCCAAAAATACAATTAAAAAAAAAAAAACAATTTTTTTCTTTTCCCTCCAAAATATTTGCATGTATTTCCTTTTAAATTTAAAGGATTTTGATTGGCTTATGTATTATGACATGGAATTACACAAAAATTTAATGGGCACTTTTAGACTGAAAATTTCTTCTAATGTACACAGTTAATAAATGCATTCAACTTCCAAACATGTGTTGGTTAGAAGAAATTTGTTCTAGTGCAATTTGTTTTATAAGATAATGTAAATTGCATGATGTTGTGAAGCTTTAAGATTTTGAGAAGACAATATATATTGTAAATGAGTATTCTTTTAACATAATCCATTTCTACATTAAAACAACTAAACTAATTTAAAATTACAATACCGGAAATATGTAACAAAATTTTGTTGAACCTAGAAAAATTAAACATCATTATATTATTTATATGATATCTTTAGACACATACTCACATTTATAACTAGCTCAACCCTATAAATTAAATGGATGGTAAACATGGATAGACACCAATCCATGATAATCATCAAAACACTTCATGATACATCTTATATTGCTAAAGGTAAAAAATAATAAAAATCAACTAAATTATAACTTTATTTCGATATTTTTGTTTGTTAATTAATTACCTTCTATTATATAATAAAATTGACATATAAATCTCAACAATTAGCCTTCTCACTATCATGGCTTGTAGCAAGGGAAACCAAACCAGCAATAGTGGAGGCATCTTACCAATTTTTTTGTCCATTAAAATAATCAAAATTGAAGATATTGTCTAAGCTTTCTTACACCTAGAGATTTGTCGGAATACATAGTCAAAATTTTTATATATAATCTGGTGGGTGGATCTAATCCTCCATAATTTTAGCTTATCTATGAAAATAAAAAAAAAGTTTCATATTGAAAAAACATAAAACAAAAATACCTGTGCATGTATCATTTGACTTGAGAAGTTCTTGGGGTTGAAACCTATGCTCATGGGCTAGAGATGGAACCATTATGAAGATATCCTTCCATGGGTGAGACATGAATCTAGGTTAACCAAAAAAGTGTTGGTGGCATTAAACCTTTTGGATTTCATTGAGGGAGGCTATAATCTTGTTTTTTAGCCCCAACCCATTTTTCATTTGCTAGTGAAAGGTGATAGAGTTAATATATTGGCTCTTATGTTCCTTGATGTGGCCAGGGTCAAGGACCCAATAAAATAATTCAACTTGAATTTCAAATACTAAATATCCTTATGGGTTAGTCATGGTTAAAGATTTCAATTGTTAAATTTCTTCTTAAACTTATGGAGTGACACAATGGTCTATTTCAGCACCAGACTTGGCTTGAGAATGGGATCTAGGTCATGGCTTGAGAATAGGATCTGGGTCTTCTTGAAGAGCCACCACCCTATATAAAGGGTCATATATATAGCATGAGAGCACATGGAAGCTAGTTTGAGGTGCACAAGCTAGTTAAAAAATAGAAGGTAGTAATTGCATTGCTTTGACATTTTGACTGTATCTTTCTTTCACCAAATTTATACATTCACCAAAAACAATAACATTAACAAAATCAACAAGTACAGTTAACAACTTCATTGATACCTAAAACCATTGATATGGTTACTGGTTTTAATCATTCCTCAACCCGCTTGCTTAATGATGCAAGTCATCTGTGAATATGTAAGCAATTTTTACTGTTTTTGACTGAATGCATGGTCTGGTCTCCAAATTTTCTGGCGTGACATCATTTCCCAGAGAAAAGTGATCAGAGTGATGGGTGACATGTCACCCATTGGTGTTTTGGAGAGCATTTGCAAAGTTAAAAAAACCTAGTTCCAGTAATGTTGTAACTATGGTTATCGAATTTTATTTTGAATTCATAATTCTATTCCTATTAGATTTTAGGACGAAAAAATTGGATTATGTAAAAATTAAATTATAAATGGGAATTATTCATCTTATAAAATTAATATATTATTTAATTTAAAGTTTTTTGAAAAGGTGAATATATTTTCATGTTGGCAAAAGGCTCAAGAAAGATATATTAAAAGTTTGGAGAATTAAAAATAAGGCTTTTTTTATATTAAAATAATAGAAGTTATGAAAAATTGTTTATGCAATCAAGTTTTGAGTAATTAATATAAAATTTTTAGTTAGTGTTATTGTTTATATCGGAAATTTATTTTTTTCTTTTTCTAAAAAAATTGAGCCAAATTTTCAAAATGTCAAAATATCTGCAATCCTAATTTGCAATTTACCAAACCTAACTGTCTGAATGATCGAGCAAGACAATCTAAGCCAGAGTCTACAGCTGCACCCAACAAGAGTCCAAAGCATTAAAAAAAAAGAAGGATTTTTCTGAAAGGTTGAAAACTATAGTATTAACTAAATCCAAAATGCTTCAAATTTATTAATATTGCAGAGTGAGAAAATTGTCATAAAATCTAACAATATGAATAAAAAAACCTCAAAGCTAAAGTTTAATATAAATAATGAAATCGCACTTACCAAATAATTCATGACTCAATCATTATTCCTATCCAATCCAAATTAATCAATACTGTTATCATTATAAGAATTCAAAGCTGATGTTCAATATAAATAATGAAATCTCACTTACCAAAGAATTCATGACTCAATCGTTATTCCTATCC
>APFE030788825.1:0-29309 GCA_000404065.3 Pinus taeda
TTAATTGTCTTGTTTGTCACTAGAAAGCCTTAAGCTTCTAGGGAGGTTGGTTTTGTCCACAAGATTAACTCTTTCCACTTGACACCTAGCACAGCCAAAAGGATTTACCTGCATTTAATTCCAGCAACACTTAGATTTTTGAAGAGTTTTTCTAGCAAACCTGTTTAGGTCAATTGTAATGAATGTCTTTTCGATATTTTGCTTATAAATACCACCCTGAACAATGTCGTGAGGGGTTGGTTGGCTGGTAGTAGGTTTGTTAGTTTGCTTCCCAACATTTTCTCCAAGTAGAGACCCGCACTGTAACTGTCATATTTTCTATAATCAAAGATTGCTGAAAGCATGGATTGCGAAACTACTTGATGTGTTCAATTGGCCAAGGAATGATTACGGAATTCCTATGCTTCTACATGATTCAATAAGTGTTTCTCTCCTCTGTTAATTTTCATGTTTTTTACCACCGTTCCACCTTCTAAATTGCAGGAAAAAAGAATAGCTTAAGATTTGTTTCACTACACCTAAAGTTTAATTTTTGCATTTTTCTATGTTTTCTTCAGAAGTAGCTATGAGCATGTATACTTAAATGATCTTGTTTACGCTGTTTCTTTCACGTATGAATGAATGTTTAGGAATTCTTAACTGCTCCTAGATCCCATTCATCCATTTCTCCTCTTTTTCAACATGACGAAATGATTCTCCTTTGCCTTTCATCCCTGATTTTCATTCCATCCTTTCAGTAGATTGATAATTGTATCCTGTGTGGCTATCCTATTCCATAATACCCTTGTGACCAAGAAAACGCAATAGCAAGCCTCAATCCATGACTCCACGCCCAATGGTTCGAAACTTATCACACCTCACCTTGCCTCTCTGCTTGAGAATCCTACCTTCCATCCAATCACAAACAAAACACCCTTGAGCCAAAAGCTAGCCTAAAATCATCAACAAAGTTGAATCATTAAAGAGAGAGCCCTCTCTGATTGCAGGCGGGCTAGAACCTGCAGTCCAAAGATTGGTTTGTGGTTACCTCAGCCGTATCCCTATCAAGAGCCTAGGGACAACCTGAGTGATAACATGCGGCATGGGTGATCTACGATCCTCATGGTGAGCTAGTAAACCTTCAAGGGGCTTGTCTAGGTTGTACCATGAACAATGTTGCTGAGTATAGTGTTGTGATTGAGTTACTAGTTGAGGCGATTAATCTCGGTATTCAAACATTGGTTGTGAACATGGACTCTCATCTTGTCATCCACCAGCTCAATGGGCGATATTCCATCAGAGACCATCGGATTCTAAGGTTATATCTACGTGTTAAGTTGTTAGAAAGGGATTTTGATTTCATAACATATCAACATATTCCAAGATGATTTAATACGTTAACTGATGCATTAGCCAATTATGTATTAGACAGACATTTGCATAACATGTAATTAAAACAGCATAAGAAGCATGAAAATCACAATAAACCATAAGCATATGTATAGATATATATATTTCTAAATGTTTGCACAGCGTGCATCATCAAAAAATAATATAGGTTGTCTTAATACATCCGGAGACAACATGTCTCTCAAAAAATATGCATGGAAATAAAACCTAGATGTCTAATCCCTATGGTGCTCATGGTAGCACATAACTGTACGCACTAGGTGTCTCAAGATATGGTGGATGTGACTGGGCACTCCCACTGTGTGTCTCTGATACGCTAGTGGGACATCCGCTAGTCGAGCATAATCTGGGATCCCTCGAGCAATACCCTCAAGGTTCTGGATAAGTTCTGCCCCCTCGGCACCCTCCTCCTGAGGGTCCACTATAGGTTGGTTTCTCCTCAAGATAGGAGACATGCCAGCTGGTCGCTCTGGGCCAACGTCTACATATACATATAACTGTTGTTAGAACAAACATGTAATAACAAAAAAATCATAACAAAAAAAAAAGGTCATACCTAGCTCCTCATCCCAATCCTCTCCCTCTGGTAGTGGGATATTTGGGTCACCTATGAAGTTAGTCCCCGCATACGGCCAATCCTCAACCACGATCAGCTGGTGGTGGAGCCACCCAAAGAACTCTAGCCTCCAAGACATGTGTTGGCCTCCCCCCCTCTAGGCATCAGTGCTGCCCAACGAGCCATTCTCGGCCAACGAGCCCCTTGGCCCTGAAATATTGGTAATCGTTCTAAAATGAATGTTACCAGAATAGAACCATACCCAAACTGCTGCAGTTTGCCTCGCTTACCTTTTGTAAGTTGTCTCTTCATGTTGGTAGTCACCGTTGTGGCCCAATCAAAGATAGTGGGATTCAGACACTCTGTGGCCAATATGAGTTGGTTCTTTGTTGCCTCGTGGGGTGCCTGCACCCCCGCAGCCCGTGTGATGGTAAATAACAATGCTTTGAATGTTAGATCCTGAATGATGGCAATATCCACCTTTGAGCTTCCGAATCCGAATTGTGCCCCTGGGCACACCTGTTCCATCACCTCGCCCATCTTCTAACCAGATGGCCTACTACCTGTCAATAGGGGCACCAGCCCTCTGTGCGACTGTCCCATGATGAAGTAGATATCAGATACATCCAGTTCCAACACTTGATCTCGTATACAGAACACTTGCTCATGTTCGTCCCAAAGATTGATCAAGTACCGTAAGAGCTCTGGTTGATCTTGTAGGTAAGGCATGAGGAAGAATTTTTTTAGCCTGCAATTTCTAAGGGCTTCCATGCAACCTTTATCTGCTATGGCCAATTCATCCACTCTATCATGCTCCCTTTCTTTCCATTGGACTACCATTTTGCTCATTTCCCTGCATCCACATGATCAATAAAGATTGATTAGATCTCTGGCAAGCTGGAAAATGCATTAAAATGCATTAAAAATATTAAAATTTGGAAAAAAGTATGTGCTTGGCTGTTGGCGCGACTATTTTTAAAATAGTCGCGCCCATTGGCATGGGCCTTTGGCATAAAAAGGCCCATTGGCATGGGTCCATGCCTGATACCCGCGCCAATGGGTGCGGCCCTATTTTTCCAAATTCCCTCCACAAAGGTCGATGGAGCAAGAAAAAACGACTAAAAAATGGACTAAATTGGAGTATGAGAAGGTGCCTCTTACCTAGAACTGACGACGCTCCAAATGGTCACACGGATTTGTCGCAATCGTCACCCAAAGATCGCACACCAAAAGCACTACTGTCACTCTCCAACGAGGTAAAAGTAAAAAGTAATTTTTGTTTTTACCATTTTGGCATCTTCATCGATTTTTTAACTCTAAATAGGTTTTAAAAGTCATTTTTCATGAATATTTTAATATATTTTTGTCGAAAATGGGTTTTACGCTTGTTTTTGTGCAGCGACAGGTTTTTATGCGACTTAGACGGTGAAACGTGTTGTATTTTATACTTTTTCAGACTGGGTAAATACACAAAAAAGTCATTATGGAGTCATCTTTTTGCTCTTTTCTGACTCTCTAAACATGAAAAGAATGCCGAGTTATTCCTCTCAACTCGCTAAACGTAAATGAGAGGCGGTCGTATTTAAATTCTTTTTTGACCGTGTAAAGTCGAAAAGATTGTCGGGCCCTTGTCATTTCAGACTCGTTAACGGTTACGAAACGATGTGGTTTCGATCACTTTTTTACTTTTTCAGGTCGAAATCACTAATCATGAAAAGTACTCCTCGATCACAATGGTCGGGCGGTTCTTTCGAGCATTGTTTTATACTTTTTCGGGCTCGAGAGACACAACTTTACGAAAAAGGACACTCCTGGAGTTTACTTTTCCGCTGTCTTTTCAAACTCTCTAAACATGAAAAGATGTTGAGTTCTTCCTTTGTCAGATTCGTTAAAACTTGATGACATTGGACTCCGTCGAAATGACGCTTTACAAGAATATGCTATCCCCGTCAAGCTTGTCATTAAAAATAACTGGGGTACTTGCCAAAAATGGTGGGGAAAATGGAACCAGAATCATTGTCGTGTCAACAGTATGTCGCTCTTGAACATGGCACTTGTCGGCATTCGTGTCTGGGTGGGGAAATCTCATCTCATTTTTCACTTGCCTCTGTGGGTTTGGGTGATCCTGTTTGACCTCTCATCTGCTCGTTGCCTTATCACCATTACCTCTGATCATTTGATGTCAAATACTACCAAGTCCACTGTCGTGCCGCCGATATGTTTAAGAGAAGTTGACCTTTATGAAATAATCAACCTCCCTCTGATAGCTCACATAATCCTGATTCACAATCACATTATCTTCCTTTGTCTCGCGTTGATGATGTGGGAAACACTATGGCCCACCTTTGATCGAGGTCGCTTCCTGTCGACTTCAGCTCATTATCCAGGAAGTTGACCTAGAGACTCCCTCCAGGTGCCTTGGAGCCTGCATGCCTCAATGGCAGGTTCTTTGTGTTCGACGCGAGGTTTTCATCATTGGCCTCCGATCGAATGATTCTACGAGTGTTTGACGCTGGCTCACTGATTCGCACGCCGTAGATTGTACCTATAGTACCTTGAGGGCCATTGTCATTATTGGTGGTACCTCTCGCGTCTGTTAACAGTTTTCATCATTGGCTGGTAATCAGATGATGTTCTTGCATGTTCAACTTCGACTCCTATATTCGCATGCTTGAACTTGTACTTTGTTCAGGTCGAGATGGAGCGCAAGACCCTGGATTTTTTCTATTGGGATCCAGGTTGCGATTTTGTGGATTATTATGATTATTACATGACTCATTCACTGGATGGCTGTGACCATTCCTGAGTCTGTTTATCGATCCTCACTAGATGGCTGCATCCATACCTTGGATCTAGATTCTTATGTACTCTGCTATGGATGGCTCTGCCCATACCACATATATCATGTACTTGAGATATCAGTTGTACTTCTTCACACAGGTTTTCTGGTGGCAGTGTTTTCGGTTGGACATGTTCTTGTAAAGCATTTCACCCCTCTCTCTCTCTCTCGGGCCTCATGCTTTACGGGGCATCTGTTACATAGCAATTTGTCACCGTCCCTATTACCCCTCTCCCGCATCTTGGAGGACTCATTCCAGTACCTACGAGAAGTGACATGACCTACAAACACTTGCATTACATTCCCCTGAAGTTGAACTTCATTTGCCCTGAAGACATCTCCTACTAAAAACCCATAAAAATAGCCGACGCGGTTCCATAGTGCAGCACTCGCGCCAATGGGGGAAATCCTCTAAAGAGGGTGCGCCAGTTGGCACTCTGTCACAGAGTCGCACTCATGGCAACCATAATCAGTGGTGTTTTTTAACAAACCAAAAACGAAAGATTCATCCTAACAAACTCCTGGACTGAATCTATCTTGAGTTGGGTGGTTTGGCTTCGGATCTCCATAGAGGGGAAGTATTTTTCCACCTCTCATGGAAGCTTCTTTAGTGATAAAGCCAATCCCATGAATATTGTGGATGATCCCAACTCCCCCTCCTCCATCTATAAAAGCTTGTCCATTTTCCTTGGCAAGCTAGTTCCAGAGATTTAGAATTGTCAAGTTTCCAAGAGCTTCATGCTGCAAGAGCCTTCTTCATTCCCATAAGGCCAAATCTAAGTAAGGAGATTCTTATCCAATAATCAAGGAGAGAGAGGCTTGTTCCCACTCCCAACAAGCTTTGCAAGACATGTGCTACTGATCACCCAGCCAAAGGAGGATCTGCCGTCAGAACTATGGTTGTATTCTTCTTTGTTTATCATTAATAAATGACTATTGTTATGGTTCCACTCTTATTGTTCTTTGTAATAATGATGATTTATATCCTTTCTGACTGATATATAGTTGCATATATTGGATTTTATGTTTGTGTTTGTGTCGTTCTTTGTATGTGTAGGTGTCCATTCACAGAGATCGTGGGGATCGTGATCTGTCAGAGAAAAGGAACGGGAGCGTCAACTCTTCTACAAGCACTAGCGTTGGAATCCAAGTAGGCCCTCATCATTGGTATTTAATTTGCAATTAGGAAATTGCGTGGTAGCATTGTATGATTGTTACTAGACCCAATCTGGGCTAGTAGGGATCGCCTCTATCCGCAGAGGGGATTTACCTCCGCAACACTAGTGGTATGGCGTTGTAATCTTAGAGGTAACTCATCGGTCCTCACATCCTAAATACCAAAGGTGAGACCCTCGATCTGATCCTACAATACTACAAGGGTCTCGGCTGCGTCTAGATCGTGAAGGATAACCTCTCCTGCTAGCACGGCAGTTGTTACTCTCAAGCGCATTGTTGGTCGCACTGGTCCAATATCTGCACAAATATATGGGTTTGATTAGTCTTGATAACATTTAAAAAACACAAGAACATTATAAAATCAATAAACAAAGATATTGTCAGATCTCTTTACCTATAACCCCCCACTGCTCGCCAGCCAGCAACACCAAATCTGGGTCGCCCCGAAAATCCATCCCAACATATGGATACTCGGTGAAGACCATCTGTTGATGGTTGAACCACTCAAAGAAGGCATCAGAGAATGAAATATGTGATTGACCAACATGTCTAGCCATAAGATCAACCCAGCTCTACATCTGTGGTTCCGTCGGTGCTAGCAGTCAGAGTGAAATGTACTATGGTTGCATCAGTGGGATCCTCTCCAAGGTGAAAGCAGTTAGAATAGAACCATAACCAAAGTTCTTGGATATTTTGTTCTTCGCCTTGGTAAGTTATTCTTTTATAACTGGAAGTACTGCATAACACCAGTTGAATACCTTTGGTTCAAGGCATTCCAAGGCATACTACATATAAGACCTGTTGGCCAAGTGAAGAGCCGCGCTACTAGCCAATCTAGCAAAGGTAAATAAGATAGTCTTCAAGGGCCAGTTAGTGACATCTCGAATATTGATCTTGCCGTCCCTACTTGGCTGAGATCCATCTCTATAGAATCGGCAAATGTAATCCCTCACAGATTCACCCCCACGGGCAGATCCTGATAGTGAGAGAGGGGTGCGATGCCTCGATAACCCGGTCAAGAAGTAGATATCCTCAATAGTCAAAGGGATGGATTTACCTCTAATCTGGAACACTTGGTTGGTAGGATCCCATACATCGAGAAGATATTGCAACAAGCTGATTTGTTACCTCATGTTGGATATGCAGAATAGTTTGAGCAAGCCACAGTTTCGCAATGCAGTAACCGTACCCGGATCATGTAAGGCAATCATATCCTCTTCTTCATGCTCATGTTCATGCCATGTAATGACCATCTTGATATGATGAATATCTGAAAAAACAAACAAGGGAAGAATTAGGATCCTAATTTGGGCAAAAATAGGCAAAATTTCCATGAAAAATAGTGCATAAACTTTCCTCCTTGCGCCCATCGTACCCTAGCTATATACAGGGTGGGATGCATACTGACTGGCCAATGGCCAGCTCAGTATGCATCACACCTTTCGATGTATGCTAGGTGCGATGAGGAGAGAACGAATTGTTCAAACCCCTGAGGCCCAGAAAAACAGGAAAAGATGCTCAAAATCAAAAAAGGAAAGAATGCAATTGAAGAGCTCAGGGTTAGCTCCTACCTGGTCTAGATGATGCTGAAAATAGTCCACCAAATCTCCCGGAATCAGCTGATGAAAATTGAGGGGGAAAACACCTCCAGAGCTCCAATAATCCCAAATTTGAATGAAATGGTAAAAATGAGAGGTAAAACTATTTTTATGTTACTGTTCACGTAATTCAAGTAAGATGTTAGTTTTTAACTCATTTTTCTAGCATGTATTTACATTTCTAATCAATTTTGATGGAGCAATTGAATAGGTAGTGCGACCGTCAAAAGAACATAGTGTTAATGGTGAATTGAAAATCTCTGACTATTATTACGAGCATGTTTCTGCGAAGCTCAAGCTCATTAAAAAATAAACCTAGCAACGAGCATATGTTCCCCCAGAGTTCAATCTTATTAAAAAATGAACCCACCTTCGATAAATAACCTTTATGATTGCATTGCTATTAGCTTTTGAGCCTTGGTCGTGTTCTTACCATCATCTCCACTCTTTTAGCCAGTCACATGCCTCCACTTGATTTTTTACCCTTTTGAGGAACAGCTGCGATGAGTGATTCTATTAGCCACCTTCTTTACACTTCCATGATTGAAAAGTTCCAAACTTACCTGGAACCAGCTGCTACTAAAAATATCACTCATTCCTCAAAAACTGAGTTTTCCTTAAACCCTTTTCAGACTCATTAAGTATGAAAAGCTTGTCAAACATTCCAGCTCATTAAAGTGTTTGGAAGTACCAAGTTTTCTTTAAACCCTTTTCAGACTCATTAAATATGAAAAGATTATCGAGCATTCCAGCTCGTTAAAGTGTTTGGAAGTAACTAGTCTACTTTAAACTCTTTTCGGACTCGCTAAATATGAAAATATTGTTGAGCAATTGGCCACTCCAGCTCGTTAAAGTGATCGGAAGTGCCATCCCTCTATATTTTAATCTTTTTGTACCTGAGGGATCATTACACAAAAATATCGAGCGTTGTCTTTTTCAGCTCGCTAAAGTGATTAGAAAAGTCATCCCTTTCGTATTATTTTATACTTTTTTGGAATTAAGGGACTATACTATGAAAAAGGACTACTGGAGTTTCCTTTCCATCTCTTTCCAGACTCTCTAAAACTAAAAAGGACCGATTTATCTTTGTCGTTTAACTCGTTAAAACAATAGCGACTAACTTGCCCATATGGACAAGAGCGAGTTTCACTATTTCTAGGCTTCCTAAAAAATATCGACAGGTTTGCCCAAAGGGAAAATTATAGAACAAGAATATGTTATCCTCCTCAAGCTTGACAAAAATAAAGAGGTACTAGTTAGCAATGACTGGGGAAAAGCGAAGAAAACTTGAAGAACTTCATTGGTAGCAGGTCGCTCTTGAACATGAAACTTTCACTCCATCACCATGATTGAGTCAGGTTGGGTTATTCTATTCACTAGTCATATCACCATTGGTCCTCCGTACCATCCATTTTTGGGGTTAATGCTACCAATCCATTTCAATGTCACCGATATGTTCAAGAGAAGTTGCTCAGAGAATTCACCAACCTAAGTAACACCTCATTCGTTGCAATACCTTCACGCTCCATTTTTCATGACCACCACCTTGAACCATGTATCATCAGATCATTTTCACCTCTACAAAATCATTTGCTCCATTTCATGTCATAGATGTGGGATTCATTAAGGCCCTCCTACGATAGGTCACTTCTTATCGACATCAAATCATTATCCAAGAAGATGACTTAGGAACAACTCTTTCAGTACTTTGAAGCTTACATGCCTCAATGGCAAGTTTCTCACTTCCGGCGACAGGTTTACGTCAATGACCTTCAACCGAAAGATTTTGCGTGGTGTTTGACATCGACTCATGTATTCACACCACGTGAATTGTACTGCAGTACCTTGAGGGTCATTATCATTATCAGTGATTCCTCGTGTGCCTGTTAACAACCTACATCATTGGCTGGTAATCAGGTGATGTCTTTCCATGTTAAACATCGAAACATCTTTTCACATGGATTGAATTGTACTACGGGCGAAGATTGAACGAGTTTGAAGACCCCAGATCTAGTTTCATCCATCTGGGCTATGATATATTCAGGAAAATGAAGACATCAAATGTACTCCATCACTGCATATATAATCATCCAAGCTAAGGGATGATGGCTCTACCAGAATCATCAGTCTGCCACACAGACGGTTGTCTGTCCTATGTACATGAAAATGAATTTATAAAGCTAAGCATGGGAATGCCCACCTCAGCTAGATCATGAAAATATTATGAAGATAATGTATTGTATTGTATCTTATTATAGGTCACCTTCTAGTTTGAAAAACCTCGGATCCTCATGATAAAGCATTTCACCCAACATCAAAAAGTTTTACAACCTCATGCTTTAGGGGACAACCGTTATAGACATATTTGGGCACTGCAACGCCAATCACATATGTCCATAAACCAAGGGCTTCTAAACCCCTAAAAGTGTTGTTTCGTACCCTAAAGGATTGAGTTAAACTAATTACATCATTTCTCAGAAGTTCTCCCTCAAAAACTACTCAAAACAGGTCAAAACTGGACCATACAGACTTCTCCATGCTAAGGGTGCGATGCATCTCACCTATTGCACACAAAGGGTGCAATCCATACTAAAATTCCCTTCTGTAGGGTGCGATGAGCGAGAGCAGAAAAATGGCAGAAGCAATTTTCTAGGTGGAAACCCTGAGAATCTTCCTGAAACTGCTCATATAACACTTGCCTCTCTGAATTTTCCCAGGGATAAGTAAGAGATCATGAAATCTCCAAGTGGAACCAAGAATTATCAGTGAAATGTCACTAATCAAAATCCTAGAAGCTAACTCCCCCCCTACAAATATCTATATATGGATCCCTCATCCTAGAGATCCAGAAGCTGGAATTTTGTATTTTGTGAGGAAGTATTGTTGGTTTCTCTATGAAGCATTGTATTGTTGGGTGATCTAGCTTTTCATGAGGTGAAGAGGGCTTTCATGCTGGGAGGATGACGCTAGATCAAACAGCTGGGTTGTAATCCTCTCTTCTACTACTTATCAATAAAGCTATTTGAGTTTTCCTCCATATACTTGTATATTTCTGAATCTTGTATTTTTGTATGCATTTGTATGGTTAATGTACAGCTGATCCTATATTTTTTATTGTTATAGATCTCTATGATTTGATGGTATTTTGTTGCTTTGACTCTACAGGTGTTCTTTGAAGTGGGACCAGTGAGAAAGGAGTGGAAAAAGCTCTATCAAGGGAGATAGGAAACAAGCAAGGAGCCAAGCGAAAGACTGAGGTTGGTACTTTCTACTTCTCTCTCATCTATCTCTGATAAAGGAAAAGACAAGTAAATTTGAATTGTTTGTTTCTAAGATAGCTACCCATCTTAGTGGGACTAGCAAATCTGAGTAGACACCAGTTTTCTCGGAAACAAAGAGTGGCCGAGGGAGTCACTTGGAAGCCAAGTGAAAATCCAAGAGAGCTATAAACTGATAGAGGGTAGCAAGAAGCCAGAGCCGAAGAGCCAAAGCTAAAGAGCTAGAGTCAGAGCCAAGAGCTAGAACCAAGAGGCAAAAGCCAGAGCCAAGAGCTAGAGTCGAGAGCTAAAGCTTCAAGAGCCGA
This sequence comes from Pinus taeda, assembly GCA_000404065.3. Classification (NCBI taxonomy): domain Eukaryota; kingdom Viridiplantae; phylum Streptophyta; class Pinopsida; order Pinales; family Pinaceae; genus Pinus; species Pinus taeda. The sequence goes on from APFE030788825.1 coordinate 11,142, forward strand.
GGATAACATGGTGTCTAAGGCCACTGTTTCTGTGTAAAACAACAGGAGTTGAACCAAGATCTTGTAAAAAAGGACTTATACCATAATCCTAGAGAGCCTATTTGAATTAACTAGAGCTCACAGAGATGTAGCCCAAGAGTTGTGGGTGAACTCCTAATTAAATTGTTGTTTCTGTGTGATTGTTTATTGCTACATTATTTACTGTTATATGTATTTATATATCAGTCCAAGCACATTTCCATATCAGCACAAACAAAAGATTTAAAGCATATAATCAGTTTAAAACAAATATGAACACACACCTTCTGTTCAAGCACATAGTTAATTCTGCACGGGTTAATCATTAAGACTTGGGAATATTTAAAGATTTGGAAGTGGGAGAGGCTCTTGGAAGTTAGAAAAGAAGCCTAAGAGCCCCATTTTTAGATCCGGTGGCATCGAAGCTTAAGAATGGTTAACCACACTATTAACAACGTTATATCAGAATGATTGATTGATAGAGCAGAGATTGCTTGTCTGAAAGGTGTTTGAGCAGTTAAGGATTGATTGTCTGGTTGATGTATGCTTGTTACAGACTGACTATTTTCTGAGTTTGCAGAGGTCAAGGGAAAGCTATTGATAGTTCAGTCCAGGAAGGACAAGAAGGAAGAAGGGTTGAAGGCATTCTTCTATCCCAAAGGACCTCAAGGCAATGCAAAGCACAAGAGGTTTGTTTCAAGAGGTTGCTTAAATAAGCTCTTTATTTATCTTGTTGAAGTTTTTTTTTGTTCATTGGCATAATGACAACTTCTACAAGTGGGTCCTCAAATTCTAATCTCTTCACAAGATTCTTTGATGAAGACATGAAGCAAGAATTGTCCACCGTGACGGATATGGTGAGAGAAATGTATGAGGATGGAAGGAAGAGCAGCATGCTTAGAAAGTAGTTGAATTCCATGAAGGAAGAGAAGTAGTTGCTTGCTGACAAATTGCACGAAATGGAGAGGCAACTTCATATTGCAAATATGAACCTGAAAAGTATGCATGAGTTGGAGTCGCAACTCTTTGCTTCCCAAGAAGCCTTAGTCAAGTATCAATTTGAAGAAGATGTAAGACATTCTAGTTTGTCTTCAAATTCCTCTAAGGATGCTTGTATTGGTTCTTTTGAAAAACATACTAAAGGCATAGGTTCCAAGCTAATGTCCCAGATGGACTATGAAGGAAAGGGATTTGGAAAGCATGCATAAGGTATTGTTGAACCAATAATGGTTGAGGAAAGGCCTATGTATTTGGGTCTTGGCTATGGATAGTCTTATGGAGAGAATTCCAAAGCTGCCATGAATGCCATTGAAACAGTCCCAAGAAGGAGTTTCAGTTCATGTCCTCTACCTCAGAAGTATGAAGGTTGTATTTAAGAGGAATGCAATGGCTTGAAACATCATGCAGGTGTTCATAAGCACAAACTTGAACCAGATAGTTGGGGAAAATTTGATGGCCTTGAAGATATTGATGGTGTTCCAAAGGGAGCCACTTCTTCATTTGCTTCACCTCCTCATGAAGGCGATAAAGGTGAAAGAGAAAGGTATAAATCTAGTTCTAAACATTTTCCTTTCGCTTTTGAAAAACATGATAAATTTCCACATAAGTATGAGAAAAGATTTGCATGTTCCTTTTTTCATTTGGATAACCATCATGTTTCTAGATGTTGGAAGAGAATGGCCACTTACAAGAAACTTTTGAAGGAAAGAAAGCAAGCAGCCAAAGGTCCCTTGGACAAGACAAATCATGCTATCAAGAGGATGCACATGCAGTGCACTTACTGCCATAAGCAAGCACATCTTGCTACAAAATGTTGGACACTGAATCCAACAATGCTTCCAACAAAGCTAAAGAAAGTGGAAAGAGATGATGGCATAAATGGAAGTTAAGATTCCATGAATGATGTGTCTCAGAATGATTCACATGATGATGCTGATGTGCAGAAAAAAGTAGTAACTTTGAAAGGGATTGGTAAGGAATGGTTAGAGTTCTTATCTGATTGAAATTGCATGTCTATTGATGCATCTATATTATATTTCATTTCAGCTTCGAAAGTACAGTGTGCTTAAGTGAAAGTTGAAGGATGAAATGCATGCATGAGCTTGATGTGCATGAACATGGGGATACTAATGATTTCCTTGTATTTGAACATGTATGTGTAATTAACTTGTAGGGTTGATTGCTTTGACATGCATGTGATGAAATGCTGACTTGATAGAAGTTAACTTGGTCTCCTAGATGGAGATAATGATGAAGTGTTTCATCTTTTGAAAAAGATTCCAAATGGCATTTCCTTCTTCTACATTCTTGACTTGAAGGATCATTTGTTTTAAAGGCATGTTTTGTGGGCTTGTTACCTAGTCCATCATTTGTATGCAGATGTAAGGAATGGAGGTGTGCACAAGATGTGAAATCTGTTTCTTTTGTTCAAACGGGAGTTTAGGCCATCCAGTTGTTGTCTATATTTCTGTTGTTATTAATAGTTGTTTTTGACCGCTTATCAAACATGTAAAAATGAAAGTTTTGTAGAGAAGATGTACTTCACATTTGTTTGAGCCACCTTGGATCAATGATCAAGGCAAAGAAGCTAAAACTACCTTTTATAACCATTTCAGCAGGAATTCTGTAGGAAGGCAAGCAGGAAGATAGTTCTTCCCAAGAAGGCCAGCCCATATAGGAAGGGAAATGATCAGAAACTTTGGTTCAGAGGCACTATGCAAAGGCGAGTGTACGGAGGGTGAAAGAAGAGGGTGAGTCACTCTCATTTACTGTTCAGATTAGTATATCAATATTTTGGAGACCAAAAGTTCTCTTAGTGGGAAGGCATGATCCAAAAATGGATCCTGGATAAACCTCTAAGTCTAAAAGACTTTGTATAAGAGGTAAAAGGTACCAAATGGCACAAATCCTTTGTAAATCAGAGGAAAATGAAAATCACAAGCTACTCTCAGGAATAGTCTCATTACAGAGATCTCCTCATTCTAAATCCAACACACCCTGAATGGGAAAAAATAGACTTTAGATGAAGAATTTATCATAAAAAGAAGTTTCGCCTTTGTTCCTTGGGAAAGAGGCAAAAATTTGAAGAAATAAGGCCTATCAGAGGCTTAATTCAACAATAAATAAGAGTCATCAGATCTAGCTGATCAACGGTCCAGATCTGATCAGCAATCATAATCAGCTGTGGCTATCGAAGGCAATCAGAGGCATAACATGCGATGGGATCGGGCCGAGTGATATGTCGATCGCCAATATCGGTGGATCATAATCGGCGATGCCACGAGGAAAAGACATGACCCTATGATGCATGATGTGCTGATCATCGATATTGGCAGATCACAATCGGCATTGGCATCAGTCACGCCATATGGCTTACACCAGGTCCCCTCGATACATGACTCGTGATACATATATATATATATATATATATATATAATAGATAGATAGATAGATAGATATAGATATATATGTTATTTGAGATATTTTGAAGTCCAGAAAAACACCAATTCCTTTTGTATTTGCGTATTTCGTTTATCAAACGAAATACAAAGGATAATAAACTGGACCTAAAATGGATCCTTAAGGCTATTAAATGTCATTTCAAATCTGCCCAAGGCCATATTTGTGGGATTTTAGTATTCTAATGTATTTATAATATACAAAGAGATATGCATTTGCAACGTACGATAGCAATTCCCAGGAAATCATTAGAAATATAAGGCAGGATTAATTACTTATGAAGTTTGATAAATAGAGATTTGGAAGGTTTTTCCCATGTTTTACAGCATTCTCTATGTAAATAGGAAACGACTGTTTCTCAGGAATTTCAAGCACTGATGCACCCTTCCATTACAGCACAGGTGGCCACCATCCCTGAGGGCATTTAACAATGATTGCTAATGCTCAGAGAAGGGATTTAAGTGGACTATGGCTAGAATATAGAGAGATAGAGAGCGGAAATGAATCAACAACAGTGATTTGGCTTAGATGCCATGAATGTCAAAGACAAAGGACTGGTTTAGGTTGTTGATGGTTGGTGAGTTGTAGTTGGTTGATGTTGGGGTTTTATTGCTGAAATTGAAGCCAAAACAAGAAGCTAAGGTGAAGAGGAAACGTAGAAGCAAAAAGAGCAGTTGAGGGAGTCACTTGGAAGCCAAGTGAAAAGCAAAGAGAGTTGTAAACTGATAGAGGGCATCAAGAAGCCAGAGAGAAAGAGCCAGAGCGAGAGCCAAAGAGCCAGAGTCAGAGCCAAGAGCCAGAACTAAGAGCCAAGAGGCAGAGCTTCAAGAGATAGGGATAACATGGTGAATCAGCCCATTGTTTTTGTGTAAAAAAATAGGAGTTTAGCCAAGAGCTTGTAAAAAGGACTTATACCATAATCCTAGAGAGCCTAGTTGAATTAACTAGAGCTCACAGAGATGTAGCCCAAGAGTTGTGGGTGAACTACTAATTAAATTGTTGTTTCTGTGTGATTGTTTATTGTTGCATTATTTACTGTTATATGTATTTATATAGTCCAAGCACATTTCCATATCAGCACAATCAACAGATTTTAAATCATATAATGAGTTTAAAACATACCAGCATGCACCTTCTGTTCAAGCACATAATGAATTCTGCACTAGTTAATCATTAAGACTTGTGAATATTTAAAGCTTTGGAAGTGGGAGAGGCTCTTGTAAGTTAGACAAGAAGCCTAAGAGCCCCATTTTAAGATCAGACACGAATTGTTTTCCAAAACAAACATGGGAAATAATGGGGAGACCTACGGTACAGTGGTCTTTGATTCAGTTAAGGATGGCAAATCAACAGAAAATCATCCCAATGGGGAGGTTGCAGGGGGTAACGGTTGACATTGAAGGTTCAAGCAAACTAGTGTATTTTGAAGTAATAGAGATTGTGGATGATAGAAATCCCTACCTTGTGTTCCTTGGGATCGATTGGGCCATTGACATGAATGGGGTAATCAATCTGAAGAACTAAAAAATGATATTTGAGAAGAAATCGCTCTGCGTAGTGATGCCACTGGATCCTGTAGAAGGACCACGATATTTGGAACTGGTCCGTGATTATGAAAGTGATGACGATTTGGACAAGATTTAAAAGATAACAGTGCGAGATCAGGATTAGGTGAAACCAACAGCAAACAGACATATTGCATGGTCTCACAAGAGCTCCTGCACATCCGATTAGAAGAAGAACTGGAGCACTGGTGGAATCGACTACATGAAGTATCTATATTACACTGTAATATGATGACCAAGTTGTTGTGTTGTGAATCATCAGAGGTAAGAAATATGCCTCACTATGATGGGTTAACTGATGTTGATTAGTATGCATTTAAAAGGAAACTACCATAGAAGCATCACTTCCAGGCATTATATTGGCCGTTGTGCGCTACACCCGCAAGATGGCGGGGTACACATAAGGACAATTTTGGGGATTGGTGCGAATACATAAGGATGATGAGGATATGCTTTGGCCACCCGAAGGTAGGATTAAGAGAAAATTATGACGGGAGAAATTATTCACGTGATCATTTGGCCAAATAGACTGACGTATATGGAGCGAAGCCTCAACCGGAGTGGGTCCATCTATTTTTTCATACTTTGGATGTTATGCCAATGAATTGCTACTTGGAGATAGAACTCCATCATGGCACCGAAGAATGGGATGTTTTGCACCAAGAATTTCTAATGACGTTTAGTTCTGAGGATGGATTTGAGTCTATCGATGAAGCATTGCAGGAGTTTAAGACAATGATTTTCAGGATATCGCAGGATCCTCTAGATTTGATTCAACCTAATTAGACCACCCAGCTAAGCCATGCACTGGAGTGCTATAATGTCATAGTGGAAGAAGAAGGTGAAGACCGAGGGAATATTAATATTCCAAAGACTGAAGGACATCGTGAAGTTGAAGGACCATACCTAGAGAACCCAGACACAACTAAGTTGCTCAAGACCAGGCAGGTGAACGTTGGCATGGAGGCAGAGCCAAAGTTTGCAAATATTGGGGACTACTAGGACAATGCAATAGTAGATAATTTCGTCGGCCCAGTCCGCGAATATTAGGATCTATTTGCCACAAAGTTTTCAGATCTAAAAGGGATAATAGGGGACCTGGGTGTCATGAAGATCACCCTAAAAATCGATGCAAAACCTGTGAAGAAAAGACCTTACCACCTTAATCTGAAGTACAAAGAAAGGGTCTAGTTAGAGTTAGACAAGATGCTCGTGGCAGGTATTATTGAACTGGTGGAAGAATCTAATTGGGTAAGCCCAATAGTGGTTCAAGAAAAGAAGCAGACATAAGAAATAAGGATATACATGGATCTCAAGAAATTGAATGATGCCTGCGTGCATGATCCCTTCCCAACTCCATTCACCAATGAGATATTAGATAATGTTGGCAGCCAAGAAGCATATTCATTCACTGATGGGTTCTTTGGGTACCACCAGATCAAGGTCATGTCGGAGGATCAAAGTAAGATGACATTCACGACTGAATGGGGATGCTTCCAGTATAGAGTGATTCCTTTTGGGCTGAATAACATGTTAGTGATGTTTTCGTGTGTAGTCATCGCAACGTTCAAGGATTTCATTCATAAATTTCTATAAGTATACTTTGACGATTGGACAGTGTTTGGACTGGTGAAGCGCCATGCAGCAGGTATGTGCTTGATGCTAGATACATGACATAGGTACTAGATCATGCTTAACCTAAAGAAATGTTTGTTTTGTGTCCCTTTTAGGATCTTGTTGAGCCATGTGGTATGCAGACAAGGCTTGATGGTAGACCCTACAAATATCACAGTCATAATCAATTTGGAGGCACCAAGGAGTGTGAAACAACTACGTGCAACATTTCGGCATACGGGATACTATAGGAAATTCATCAAGAGCTATGCCCAGATCACCGCACCAATGGAGAAACTATTAAAGAAGGACACCATATTCTGTTGGAATGGAGAATTCCAGAAGAGCTTGGATTCGTTGAATGAGAAAATGGTCACTGCGTCGATCCTAGTCTTCCCGTATTGGAAGAAGGAATTTCATGTGCATGTGGATGCATCATGTATTACGCTGGGAGAAGTACTGACACAAGCCAGTGAAGGGGACCTGGATCATCCTATAGCATTCGCAAGTAGGAAGTTTTCCAAAGTAGAGAAAAATTATTCCATAACAGAGTGTGAAGGATTAGCTATGGTGTACACGCTCTAGAAGTTCAGGTACTATTTGTTGGGTGGACACTTTAAGATGTATATGGACCATTCTGTGTTGAAATACCTAGTCAAAAAGCCTGTCTTGGAGGGAAAGATATGCAGGTGGTTGTTGTTGTTCCAGGAGTATTATTTTGAAGTTATTGTGAAACCAGGATGCTTGAATGTTGGACCGGATCATCAGTCGTGCATTAAAACGGGAGAGGAACCTATGAATTTGGAGGAAGGACTACCAGACGCACAACTCTTTACAATATTTGTTGCAGAAAACTACTTTGAAGTTATTATACACTTCGTGACAATAGGTATGGATCTCGAAAGATATACAAGCCAACAGAAGACGGAACTGGTGGTGTGCACAACAAAAATTTATGTCATTGCAGGGAACTTGTACAAAATGGATCAGATGAAATATTGCGATGTTATGTGCTATCTTTTGAACGAAAAACAGTTGAGGGAGCTGCCCCAGAGGTTGAAAGCATCAAAGTACCAACAGAAGTTCCTAAATCACCAAGGACACCTAGGTTGAGGCCTATGTTCACCAAGGAGGGTCCAAAATGAAAGAAGGATAAGAAGAAATCACAGCAGTCACGCATCACCCAAAAAGCACCCACAAACAGAAAAGCCCATCCCATAAGAGAAGGGAAAGGTGATTGACCTAGAGCCTGAAGCTGATGTTGAAGAACTCCATGTGGGTGCGGATGACATTCATATGGAGGGGGCAAAGGATATCAATGTGGAGGGGTCCCACCCCATTTCTAAACTACCTGAGTACATTCCTCCACGTAGAGGCAAGACAAAGGTTCCGAAGGATATTGATGAAAGTAAGGTCACACTACACATACCCTTACTACCTGATCAAATCGTCTTTGAAGGACTGTGCCTGGGGCACATCTCCCTTTTAAAATTGGAGGACTAGGATTTGGCTGATACGGAATGCTTTCCCCATTTTGCAACAAACCAACTCATGCACCACATCTTTTACAAAGACTCTGGTGTGGCCACGCTAGAGCCAACAAAGTGGGTAAAAGGGGTGGATAACATGGGTTGTTGAACATGTTGTGGGCACCACATTACAACCACACACTCATAATGATGGTAGTGATCAAGAAACTACCATGCTTGGTGCATGATGGGTGTCTGTGGCTAGAAGAGTTGATACCCATCACTAATATGCTGATCCATAGGATCACTCAACTGCCACACTCGTTAGAAAATCTAGCCATGGCGTTTGGTAGAAAGACAGGTGAACATAACCTCGATGAATCGATGAAGGACAAATTCAAACTTGCTAAGAAGCTGCTTGGATATGCCATCAGAAGTATAACTAACCCCGCGGTCAAAGTAGCAACACAAATCTTGGTAGGTAAGATTATGTAGAAGTGTCGTGCAAATGAAGTGCTAGCACCAGTAGTAGCCTTAGCAACCTCATGTGCAGAGGGTGTATATTTTAACTGGGTGTGCTACCTCTGTGGTGAGTTCCTCATGAACTACAAAGAGGTGCAAGATCACAACAAAACATTTCACTATGCATGGTTACTGCTATCCATAGTGCTGGTCACGTGGGAGTTACCAGAGGATAACCAGTTTCCTCCAGTGATGCCTAACCTACCAAAATCAGGGAAGTTTGTTTCGCTATGGGCTATGAAGGACCCTCAAATTTTCAAGGACATCAAGATGTTTTGGATCTTCATGGAGATGAGTATCCATATGACCATCTACCACAAACCACAACTATCACCAACTGTTTCTGAGAAGCTACAAGAGTTTTTGGAGTTCAAGGCAGACTTCCACCATGTCTCCATATGTGAATGAAAGGATCCTGAGTAGAAATGGTATCACCTTCCATACCTAGCCATAGACGACGTGATTATAGTGGTCCTTGATTGGTGGCTAGTAGATTTGCACACTGACTAGGACCTGAAAACTGAGTCTAGAAAGTCTACAATGCAGCGGAAAAAGGAAGAGGCCAAGATGAAGATGGAATAGTTCACCGAAAAGAGAAAAAAGGAGGTTGAGGACAAGGCTAAGGTAGAGCATGCCACCACAAAGTAGACAAGAGGACAGGTGGAAGAAGAGGAGCATGGCTTTGACAGGAGTCAGAAGTTACCTTCCCTGGAGACAGAGAAAGAGGACTAGCAATTGGAACAGGGAGGAGTGGACCCAAAGACTACTCTGTTCTGGATTAAGCACAATAGAGATCCAGAGAAGGTACGGCCAAAAAAGAAGTCTAAGGCTAGCAAGACTTCTCTCAACCTAGTCACCTTAATAGAAGGTGATTTGAATGATATCAGTGATATGGTAAAGGATGCCACCACATAACTGCTGCAGTAGTTCAAGCTACAAAAAAATCAGGCCTTGGTTGCCATTTAGATGGGTCTGTGCAAGCTGTAGATCTAGTCATCGTAGGTACAGACCAGTGTGGGATGAAGCAGTGCGGCATCAACTAGTTTGGCACCCGGCACATCGAAAGTAGCAGGGATGGAGTGCACACTAGATACCCAAGAAATAGTGTTGTTGGAGGGAGCACTAACCACAAAGACCAAAACTGAAAGTCCCCTTGTCAGTGCCCTCAAAAGAGTTGGGCTCAATTTGGCCATGCTTCCTAGTGAGGCACTTCACATTTTGCAGTATGGTGTGATCGTGAAACTTTGGGCCCACGAATAGTGTGCATTACAGGTAATTAGTGAGCAGAAACTCAACAACTCTTAGATGGTTGTACAAAGAGATTCCACTATTGACCTCATCAAAGCCATCAAAGGAAAAAATTAGCTCATGACCAAGGTAGTGGTTGAGGCATTCAGATCTGAACTAAAGCTAGACATTCCCTATGATGAGCCATTAGATGTGAGGATTTGAAAGCTCGCTGCTGATGTGCGTGACGCAAGAACAGAGTTGGAAAAGGTTCAATTTGACCTGAACGTCAATATTGTAGAACTGCAGCTGAAGGCCCAACCTTCAACTCCACCAGAAGTTAGGGAGCAGTGTGAGACAGCTATGAAAAATGATGTGGTAGTAGTGGAAAACTCAATAAAGGATTGCACTGCGCTCTATGAGCAGTCTCTCGAAGTAGTAACTAGCCTGCAAGAGGACCCAATGTACAGAGGCTAGAAATGGAGGTGCAGGAGCTGCATCAATGACATGATGAAGTTAAAGTGACGTTGCACACTATCACCATCAGACAAAGGTTAGCAAAGCTGTAGGAGGAAAAGGCACTGAAAGAACAGGTGGATGTAACTCAACACAAGGAAGCAGTGTTGAAGGCCCACTTGAAGCCTTGGCTCGACGAGGCATATTTTTGAAGGCAAGTTAGCTAGTATGTAGGTAGCTCAGTAGAAGATACAATCAAATAGTGTAGGGCTAGCAACAGAGTAGTGATCGAGGAGATGAAGCAAGTGGCAACACAATGGACTGTCGAAGTTACAGTAGTCTAAGTGGAGTTGGGAGGTCTTTGCCACAAGATCCCTGTGTTATCTGAGTGACTCTAGGGTGAGTTACCATGTTTTTGTTGGGGGCAGAACAAGTCCCTTGGGGTCAATTTTGGGGTTAAAATCCCAAGTTTTGGGGTAGAAATCCCAAATTTTGTATAAAGGAATGTAAAGTCTCCACATTTTATGGTCACGGAGCATGAGTATATCAAGAGTTAAAAAGGTTTTCTGCCCTTAGTTTAGATAGGTTGTGTTGGCTTGATGAGATCTGTCCTTGGTCCACAAACCATGGGATTATATAAAAAGAAATGTTAGAAGACTTTGTAGGAAGGAAGTCATAGGTGGAGTAATTGATGAGTTTGTAAAGAGATAAGAGCGAGAGTCTTAGGATAGGGAAGAGGCTCTGCAACTGAGTGTGCAAAGGCCTAGGGTAGAAGTCTGCAGCTCACTGCACAGACCCTTGCAGCTATGTGTGCAGGACAGTTAGAGTCTGTACTAGAAATTTGAATCATCAATAAAGAAAAGTATTCTGAAATCAATGTGTATTTTACTTCTGTCAATTGCATGCAATTATGTTATGTTAAGAACTACACTTATGTTTTATTGCTAATTTGATGTGTGAATCTATACGTTTTCATTTGTTATATGAATGTAAGTAGATATATATGTTTACACAAAGATAATCTTAATAGCATGGTAGAGTTGGCAAACACTTAAGATAATTCAGGGAACTATACAACAAAGTTGTTACAAAGGTGAGTAAGTGTCTGAATCGCTTGCTAAGGTTACGCAAAGGATGATGACAAACCTTCGCAGAGGTCCTGAAAGACTAATTAATAAGTACATCGAGAAGCCCTAAAGGCTTATAAATCTTCACGAAGGTAGAGTTGAAGTGTAAAACCAACATCACAACCATCTCAGGGTGTGGAAGCTTGGTTCTTGCATCTCCCCGTACTTCTTTGGGTGAGACTTCAATCCGCACTTTGCGTGCTGATGCCTACTATAGACATATTTGGGCACTGCAACCCCAATCTCATATGTCCATAAACCAAGGACTTCTAAGCCCCTAAAAGTGTTGTTACACACCCTAAAGGAACAAGGTCAACTGATTACATCATCTCCTAGAAGTTCTCTATGAAAAACTACTCAGAATTGGTCAAAACTAGACCATCTCACCTGCTCCATGGTCAGGGTGCGATGCATCTCACCTAATGCACATGAGGGGTGTGATGCATACTAAACAACCCTTCTGTAGGGTGCAATGGGCGAGAGTAGATAAATGGTAGAGATGGTTTACAAGGTGGATGATCATGGAATCTTCCAGAAACTTCTCCTGTGACACTTGCCTCTCTAAATTCGCCCAGGGATGAGTAAGAGATCATGAAATCTCCAAGTGGAACCAGTAACTATCAGAGAACTAACACTAATAAAAAACCCAGAAGTTGACTCACCCACCTGCAAAAATCTATATATGGATCCCTCATCCTAGAGATCCATAGGTTGGAATTTTGTATCTTGTAAGGAAGTGCTGTTGGTTTCTCTGTGGAACATCATAGTGTTGGGTGATCTAGCTTTTCATGAGGTGAAGAGGGCCTTCATGCTGGGAGGATGGCATTGGGTCAGATCAATGGGTTGTAATCCTCTCTTCTACTACTTCTATCAATAAAGCTATTTGAGTTTTCCTCCATATTCTTGTATATCTCTGAATCTTGTATTGATATATGCATTTGTATGGTTAATATATATCTCATCCTATATTGTTTATGATTATAGATCTCTATGCTTTGATGGTATTATGCTGCTTTGACTCTACAAGTATTCTTTAAAGTGGGACAAGTGAAGAAGGAGTGGAAAAGATCTATCAAAGGGGAGAGGAAACAAGCAAGGAGGGAAGCAAAAGACTGAGGTTGGTACTCTCTGCTTCTCTCTCATCTATTTCTCATAAAGGAAAACACAAGTGACTTTAGTTTGTTTGTTTCTAAGATAGCTACCTGTCTTAGTGGGACTAGCAGCTCAGAATGGACACTAATTTTCTTGATAAAAGAATGGTGACTCTGCTGGGGAACGAATAGCTTGTTTTCTTGTTTCTAGTTTGCTTGCTTTATAAACCACAGATGGAGCCTAAAGTTAATCTAGCTAGCCTTCGAACTGATTTTGCTATGCAACTGCAAAGTAGATAAAAACTGCTTCAATCAATCTTTGGGTTAGTTTATGAATTAAACATCTAACTTGTAAACATCCTAAGTGCCCTAGTTGTAACTCAAGTAACCTCATTAGATCAGCCCCATGTTTTGTGTTTACTGACTATCATTAGCTCAGCCTAAATCCCTATATATGCATCACACCTCCCGTGTTCTGCAGGTGAGATGCATCCATGTTTACCTGTGTTACAGGTGTAATGATTAGGTAAGACTGTTTCTACCTCCAGATTTTGGTTTTCTCTTCATTGTCTTCAGCTTTGTTCAGTAGTTCTGCTATCTGTGATCAGTATACCACTGTTAAAACTCCCTTCCTTTGCATTATTCAACCTCCATTGTATAAAGAATTGTGAATGTTTTTATGTATTTTTCACCATTTACAGTTATCCTTTACAAACAATAGATTAATTGAACTGTCGTCTTCTGATTTGAAAGTGTCGCAAGTGTCATTTTCCGTCAAAGAAAAGAATCCTCCTCCTTTTGATAGTCAATTACACTTTTGCTCTTGTATTTGATGTGAATTAATAGTATTTCAAGTGTCGAATGCAATTTTCAATTCAAAATCGCAAAGTGTCGTCTTAGTCTTCCTTTCATTTTTTGAAAAGAAAATTGTTGGTACTGTCACTTTGAAAGAAAGATAGTTTAGATCTATACTTAGCATTCATTTTGTCATTCACACATTAAGAAAGTGGAAAACAAATACATGCATGTGAATTTGCATTTAGACTGCTTATGGAAATTGATTGAGGACAGTGCATCTTAGTGTGTGCTCTCTGCTCTATGTCGAAAGAATTCTGCTTCTCTTTCCTTAGTAGCTAGGATTTTCATTGCAAAAAGAAAATAAATGACTATTTATCATCTTAGATTGTATATTTAGGAATTGTATATATACATCACACGGTGAACCTAAAACGCAAACTTCTTAATAAAGATCAACTGTAAAATAAATTTCAATGAACATAAAAATGCTTTGGAACCTAACGCACAACATTTAGAAATCTAGGCTAAAGATGTATTCCGACGTCGTAAAGCTTGGTAACTATCGCTTTCATCGTAGGTTGGGTGATTCCTCCTCTTTGAGACGACAAGTGCCAGTACAAACTTGTGCTCCCACGTACCATTGAGTATATATTGGGAGACCACAATAGGCTATATCCTTTATCCTTAGGAAGCTGTGTCTTCCGCCCTATCGATCGCAATGCACTGAACACAACGTTTGGGAAAATTGATTGTCGTACCATAAAAAAGTATTCTGCAGTTTTTCGATTGGTTTGGTAATCCCTCTGTCTAGACTTCCAGAGTAGTCACTTTCATTCCTTTTCTAACTCCTTAAAAGAAAAGGTCCATCTGAGCACTTGTCACTTTAGGCTCATTAAAAATAGAAGACGACTAGAGTCATATTTAGCTTTTTCTCGAATCTTAAAAATTGAAAAAGCAAGTTGTGTCAAAGCGTCATAAAATTTATTTTAATCGGAATAACATTAGTGTTCTCTCATTGGTCTTAGGTTGAGAAAATAGAGTCCACCAACCAAGGATTTTCCCTTGGGGGAAATCCTAGTCCCTTCTCCTCTTGGGGAGATGTTGGTGCACCTCATATGGCCACATTGTCCCTTCTAGGACTAACAATTGGCTTGCCAGTATGGCTCTTCTCAACCTCTGTCATTCAAAGCACCGTGATTCTTGAGCAATAAAATTAGCAACCAGATGATACTAGAGTTACCCCCCAACCTTCTACTTCCTTTGTTTCTCCCTCTCCTTCTTCCTCTTCGCTTGGTGAAGCTAGTAAAACTAAAAACCAAGTAACGGAGAAGAAGAAGAAAGGGAAGAAGAAGAAGAAGAAAAAGCTAATGGCAAAAGGGGGAAACCATGGATCGTCTGGCAAAAATACACACACTGCACCATCCAAACCTAAATCTCCATGTGTCATTTTCAAGGGAGACCACTATCGTCGAGATTTTCCTTGCATCCCATGGATCCTAAGGGACTAGTCTCGCCGCTTTCACAATCTAGTGTCCTCAACCTCTAACGATCATGTTGAAAGTACACCGTCAACTAGTGAAAACGAAGTCAATGACAAAAAGGAAGATCTAAAATTCCTTGCAGACTGTGTGAAGGCGATCATGCCATCCACCATTGTCCCTTCCTAGATGAAGCTAAAAGAGTCTTGGATAACCATCTTGCTTCACTGCTACGGCTTCCTCCTGGATACAAGAAACTCTTGTCGAGTTGTTATATACCTAGGGGGGGTAATATGGGGTATAAAGGGAGGTACCCAAAGTAATAATGTAATAATGGGATGGGCTATAGTAATAAATAAGGTGGTTAACCCATATCATGTAAGGGACCACAAGTAGTTAGTAATAATGTAATGGGCCCATGGTATTAGTGGGTGGTATAAGGCAACCATGGTAATGATCCATGTTATTGCATGTATGAGGCCTATATAGAGGCTAGAGACTCCACATAGAGGATGTCAAGGAATTGTCAAGGATTATGGTATGTACAAGCATATGGCTTGTGGAGTGTTCTCCTTCCTTAAGGAGTGAATGTATGGTGTTGCCCTACCTTAAGGGTTTGATAATAAAGAAGCATTTCTATATTTAGATCTTATCATTTCTTGGGTTTATTTATATTCTCAAATATTTCTGGGTTAGATCTATAACAAGTGGTATCAAAGCTATATGAAACTAGGTTAGATCTATAACAAGTGGTATGAGAGCTTTATGAAACTAGGTTAGATCTATAACAAGTGGTAACAGAGTGATTACAAGTGGTATCAAAGCTACAACAAGTGGTATCAGAGCACTTTCTTGGGCAAAAAAGTGGATTTTTTTTTAATTTTTGCAGGATTTTGGGGGCGGCGAGTTTGCAGATCAGACCTGTATGATTTTGGGCAAGATATACAAAATATAATTGTAGATCTGTATTCTATGTGAAAAAATACCCGATTTCAAAAAAAAAATCGGTCGAATCGGTGTCTGGATGAAGGAGATATCCTTGATTTAAAAATCAGTGGGGTTGTAGACAATTTTTCGGGGCAGCAAGTTTGCGGCACAGATCTAGACGTCTTGGTGCAAGATCTGGAAAATCTAATTGCAGATATGGATTCTTTTTGAAAAAATACCCAATTCAAAAAAAAGACCAGTCGAATCAGAGTCCGGATGAGGGATATATCGTTGATTTAAAATCAGCTCTTTTTGTAGAAATATTGGTGATGACGGGGGAGTTCTAGCGCAGATCTGAAATTCTAGTGCCTGGATCAAGATTTCTATTACATGGGCAGATGCAGAATGATTGTTCCATTTCCGAAAAATGGTCATCATAGGGATTCTGAGCAATATTGACGGAATTGTGGCCATTTCAAATTTTCGCCAAGTGACTCTTTTTCAAAACCTTCTTCATGGCGGTTCTATATTTTACAGGAAAAGATAATGGTTCTACTATTGAAGAACACATAAATGAATACGAGAGGTTATTTAGACACAATTGGAAATGGGTGGAAATGGCTAGTTTTAAAGATGAGTCAGCCACATGGTGGGGATTACTTAACCAAAAGAAGTGTTTCAACCTGCCCGATGAAGAATTTGAAAAATTACTTTTAGACAGATGGTCTCATGCCAAAAAACAAGATAAGGATAAACATGTGGGTATATCCTTATTACAGGTTCATGGATTAATTCAGAAAGAGAAGATCATTGTTTCTATCAATCCTAGTTGCAAGCATAATTTTATCAATGTTAATTTGGCAAAAAAATTGCAAGTTCCAACAAAACACATTAAAAATACATAGGTTGATGATGAGGATGTTCAAATTTATAAGGATTTGAAGCTTTCTATGGATAAGTATGTGTTGCATGGTGATTTTTATGCTTCAGATATGGATAACATGGATGTTGTTTTGGGATACCCTTGGATGGAATCAGTGGGTACTATTAATATTAATGTATAGAAGAAATTCCTGAAGCTCTGGTATAAAAAGAAGAAAATTACATTACAGGATATTTCCATCAATAAACAGGTAGAGTCCATGGAGGCTGAAGCCGAAAAGGTAACAGGTGCTGATACCTCTGATGAGGGTTTAGTAGTTGAAGTCATATTGGAAAAGACGACACCACAACAAGCACCATAACAGGGTGAATTAAAGAAAAAGACACTGTGGGTTAAGACTTCAACATATCATCACCCACATCACCCCGCAAGAAAACAACCAACAAGATGGAAACCAATTAGCCACAAGGACAACAACCCCCATATGATGGATAGCGAGGAGCGACGATCCACCTGCTACACATCAACACAGAAGAGTTGCCACCAGGGAAAATTTTAAGAACACCCCCTAAATTTATAAGTATAATAAATGGGCGAATCTTCATGGTATATAGGAAAAATGGAAGGCGATTTTATCAATAATATAATATGTATATATAATTTTTTGGCGAATCTCTCACCAGTCACGGCGAATATTTTACTCAATTATAAAATGTTGTAAGATCTTGGTATTACCATGGGTTATCATAAACCTGGAGCTTAACAATTACTATTAGTAATTTATAAAAATTAATAAAATTAATAGTTGATATTTATTTTAACCAAGCTAAAATGTTTAACATACATTAAATTAGAACATCCATTTTTACTCTTGATCCAGCCCTGAGAGGGATCAAATATTTTTTCACTCTATGCTAGTTTTCATATCACGATATTTGATACCTCTCAGGGGTTAGTAGATAAGTAAAGATGGATCTATGCTAGTTTAATTCCCCCATTTAAATAGGCTACATTCTAGGTGAATACCATGGTCAATACCATGTGCCATTTTGGTGAATACCATGGGTCAATACCATGTGCCATTTTTATTTTTATTAATACTAATATTAGGGTTAATAATATTTTTTTGCATTGTATTAATACAATCTAGCCCATGGTATTTGTCCCATATTATTTTGCCCATAGGTTTTACCTAAATATAACGCATTTTTGAGTGTTCGTAAATATAAGGTGACTTATGGACTAAATATAAAAAAATGTTTTATTTGTTTACTATACCTCTCATTTATTTGTATTTTTATTAATTTACCATACCTCGAACGAGGGTTATGGACTAAATATAAAAAGAGGTTTTATTTATTTACCATACGTCTAGTTTATTTATATTTTTATTGATTTACCATACCTTTTGAGTAAGTATAAAGGGACGTTTTATTTATTTACCATATCTCCACTTTAATTATATTTTTATTTGTTTACACCCTTGCATGTATATAAGGTGACTTATGGAGTAAATATAAAAAATGTTTTATTT
>APFE030788829.1:0-102823 GCA_000404065.3 Pinus taeda
GAATAGAGGGATCCCATGCTTTTCACTCTGTGCTCTAGTTAATCGTTGAGATGGGGTAAACTGAGAGGTAACACTATCTTGGGATAACTCAGATTCTTCTTGAGATAATGAAATCTCCTGTAATTTATGAATCAAAGATTGAACTTCAGGGGATTCGGTAGAAGAAGAATGATATGGTTTTTTTGGGATTTTAGCAGTGGGTTCTGTAATTTTCTTTGCAACTTCTCGCTTAGGATTAGGGGATTTGGAATTCTTTCGAGAAGTTGGAGGTGATGGTGAGGGATTTTTACTCTTACAATGGCCTATTGATTTGGATTTACTTTCCATTCACAGTGAGGCCCTCCTTCTAGTGCCAAAATGTTGAAGCCTCGAAAATCGGTTCTTCAACATGGGGGAAAACCACCCGGTCTGGGCTGCGGTTGGCAACTCCTTTTCTGTTTGGAGTAGTGGCTCCGACTGGGGATAATGGGACCAATTTCCCAATCTATTTTATGATTGTGTTGATGGGTTGATATGTGATATTTTGGAGTAATGTTTAAGCTAAAAGCAATATAATCTAAACTAATAATCACATGCATTTAATCCTAATTTAAACACTATCTAATTATAACTATACCTGGGAGTAAATTGATGTATGCGTCTACAATAATGTCTAAAAGAAATTGAGAATAAAGATCATTCAATTGAATGAGAAATGTATTTGTTTAACAATAATCGTTTCGTATAAAAAGTTAGCCGAAACGATTGTGAAAAATATATCACATAAGAAATTATTCATGTATTCAGCATAAAATATAGATCATCATCATACAAAAGTGAAATAATGGAAACCAAGATTCAAACATTCATACAGAAACAAATGAAGAGAAATTATTTCTTGATACATAAGTAAAAATAATTACAAGATAAAAGTACCATTTATAATACATCCTACTCATATGCTTCAACAATATTGATCTACTTTCAGTCCATTCAACACCATCTAAGAGTACAAATGTGAAATTTCAGTAAAAGATGTTGGATTAGATAAAACTAAATCCTGCTCCATTAATTTCACAAGAACTTCCTCAAAGGGACAAAGTGCATGTTTTGAAGATTGTTTCTGATAAAATTTCTTGGCCCCTCTCTAAATGCATGAGAGGGGTTTAAATACTTAAACTATAAAACTAAAAATAAATTATTACAAAAATAGATGAGGAGGTTTAAACGACCTTCCCCAAATTATGCAAAATAAAACCAAAATAGAAATGAGCATGGTGACTATCTGTTCTGCATTTGATCCTTTAGATCGCAAATGTCTGTCATGGGTTTGAGTTGTGTCGGTTGGTCGATTTTAGCTTTCAACTGTCCAGTGAATACGATGTCAGTCAATGTTGGCACCATTTTCTCCGTAGATGCTCAAAAACTAATTGTGCCATATGCTTCACATCTGTGAAGGTTTTTTCTACAAGAAGATGTCATCAAATGCATCTTCTTCATTATTGAATTCTTTTATTTTCACCATGGTGGTAAAGTCTTTGACAGTGCCAAATGGGTCAAATTGCCTTCCAGGGAATTTAGATAATTGCAAAGATAACATAATTTCTACTTCTTTAAATGCATGTCCTAGGTCGTGTAATACAAATGCTCCACACTGCAAAGGGAATTTAGGCCAAATGTCCTTTTTTGTTTCCATTAATGTTTTTCTCATCCCTCCCTCACTAGCTGTTTGATAGGCTATCTCTCTGGCCATCAATTTGTCCAGAACATAGTTTGGGAGGACATGGAGGGAGGGGGTAATGCTAGAAAATACCCTGATATACATAAATGTCTCTTACCCAAACCATCTAGCCACTGGGAAGATATCTACCTCGACTTCTTGGGAAAATTTGGGGGCATCTCGGTTATAAATCCATTTTTGGATAGGGAGCATAAGTCCATGACAGATTTTGAAAAAATGTGGTTGAAATTTAGATTCCCACATGTCTTTATGGTAAATGTGAATGGGAAGTGGATTTGAATAGTCCACTTCCATCCCATGACAGGAAATTTCAAACCGAAACAGATTGCATCCATTACATAGCTGATCATAAAAAATGGAGGGTAAACCCTTGAAGAAAGACTTCTTTTCCTTCTATACTCCATCATTGTTCTTGCTAAATTGTCAGAAAAAAATTTGTGCCCAATTCATTACAGTTGCATTAATGGTTGCATCTATTAGTGGCAACCATTCTAGGGAGAATTTAGTACTATTGGGTTTTCCAAATAGTATACATAGCATGGCCGCTGCAAAACTACGAGGGGCACAAATAGACGCAGTAGTGTACACATCGTTCTTGTCTTTCTTGATTTTTCCCTCATTATTTGACCAGGTTCAGGTGCAGTCCACTGGGTCCTCGTTCTCTTTGGTAAACTTATCAACAAACTGATTGTTGTAGATGACTTGTGGCTCTGGTAGGTGGTACATAAGCTGTAGGTTGTTCGGCGTAAAATATCCCATAACCTCTTGGCTTCTTGTCTTGAATTCTCTGTCTGAGATATCAGCTTCAAAAATAACCCATTTAACCATGTTTGTATAAGGGATTATCTTTCGGCGCGTAGCTATGCGATGCAAAAATGAGCATGCTGTCTCAAACATAGAAGCATCTGAGGAATCACGTCCATCAACTATAACCTGCATTTCCAGAATCCTTGGTTTCTCTTCCTCCAGTATATTATACATGACCTCCCATGTAGAGGTTCCTCCCTCTTTGTTGCATGTAGTATTCGTAAACAGAGGAGTCATTTCTAACTTCTCAGAGACGACAGCCTTGCATTTCTTTACCATTGCTCCCAACGATTTGCTCTATGGATTTTCCCTGAAAATTAAGAACAACAACTATCAAATACACAAAGATGACAATGAACATGCAATGAAATAATGCGGATAACTTGTAAAGGTGATAAAAGGAGTTTTATTTGAACACACGTAAGAAGATATCATATCATGTTAAATGGATTTTCACATGTAAATGAAGTTAACTCTTACTAAATGTCCACTAATGCTTCGTTATCCTTTATATTTAATGATCATAAATGTCTGCATCGTAAATTAGGAAGAAAGCTTCTAGGGTGGTGACCCTTTGAACTGCGATAATGGCGATTTTGCAATTTGCGAAGCAAAATTGTTGGTGTCCAGGTATGAACAAATTCGTCAACCCTTTTCGTACATTAACTCATCAATCCGGGTGTGTACTCTTTTCAAAGTAATGAGCAAGGTATATGCAAGAGCAAGGCTACACTCTACATCAACCAAGGGTTCATGATTAAGAAACGTAAGCATCACTATAACAATAATGGAAATGAGCTACAGAACTTAAAAAGGCATTCACAACAATCTATATAATCTGCAACAACAATAAGGAAATAGATACAACAAGTAAAGCAACAAACAAAAAGGAAACACGCAACACCTGATCAGAAGAGCGGGCCCAACTTTTTGATCAGGGCTAAGTTTACTCACGACCGAATATAGAACAACAAAGTGTTATACTTACGGCTAACCCTTCGCATAGGAATGATCCATATTTTATACAATCTAGGGTTGATAACCTCTTTCCCAAAACCTGGCAACTACATGCCCAAAAATATACATCAGTTCAAAACAGCACTAGTGCCGAGAAAGCGAGAACAAAAATGATCCAAAATGGAATGGGAACAACTGCAAGTTGGTTATGTTGTTTTAGCGCTGTTGAACGACTACTGTGAATTGCAAAACTGCCACTATATGTTGGGAGATCAACACTTGTTCTTCAAAATCTGCACTTAATAAGTTTTAGTGGCTTACATAGGTAAGACCTTTGTGACTTTACTTCATTAATTAAATATTCCAAGAGATAGAGAAAGGAGGGTTACCTCATAGGTTTAGCATAATAGATACATGTTAATGAGTGCAAAAAGGATGAAAAGATGAGTGGAAATGTAGGGAAAAGGTAAGCAGATTTGTTGCCCAACATCTCCCCCCAACTAGCCTTCTGCATGCCCTCATGCAGCTCACCACCTTCGCAGGTCTGGATTGGATAGACTGTGGGCCTCGTGAAGTCGGGTGAGATCATATTCCTATGCCATGTCTGTTGCTAGAACCTTATATCCTTATGAAAGAAGAACTTCCTTCCACCAATAATTTGATACATTATATGATGGGGTATAGAGCTCTCTTGGCAACCAAATGGTAGGGAACTAGAACTGGATTCCCATCCACCGGACCCCACATGTTTGGATGCATGCCACGTATCTTGGCACGCTGTTTAGTGCCCGTGCAAAATTTGGTGCTCTAAACGGTTCCCTATTCCAGACAGATGTGGGTGACATCATCCACCTTTTTGGCAACTGTCAAGGGCCTCATCTTGAAACGCGACTATTTGTTTGACACAAAGATCAATGCACCAATTTTGTGTCCTCAACATCCGTTCTCTGTTTTCCTCAATTTCTAGAAAGGTGTTGTGCTTATTGTACATAGTCACTAACCACTCATGCTCCTCTCTCATCATAAAACGTTTCGTGGTCTGATTTGACTCAAACATATTGGAAGCCTTCTGCCAGCTTATCTGATTAAGAGCATAAGAGGTGAGAGATTTTGAGCCCCAAACTTGCATCTTTCCTACACATTTTTCTAGCTTCTTTCCATTTACCTGAACCTCCTAAGCCGTCAATATCGTTGCATATTAGTCATAATAGAGCATTTAAAGTGGTTTCTTGACTATGTCTTTGTGTTGCTGTTTGAACTAGATTTTTGCTTATGAGCTGCGGAATCTTATCACTTTCTGTAGCTGGCTCAAATTTCCGCAGCTGTTTTTGTTAAAGTCTACATTGTAGGTGTCATCAGGAAAATCGAGCCACATGGGCAAGTTAGAAATGGATTGGACATGGGTCAGGTCCCATTGGTCTAGCTGGATTCGTCAAAGAAGGCCGCGGTCAACGGTGGTCAAACAGGAGAGTCCTACGGCAACAGGACTTCGTTTCAAACACGTAAAGATTTTTGTGACCGTTTCCAGATCTTTGGAGGCACGCTGACACCTATAGGCTGACCACGATGTGGATCCAACAACCGCTTTCAATAAGATTGCGTAAATCTCGGCGACGATGCTGCTAAATTCGTGGATGTTGTTCTTCACGTGTCCTCTATTCACATAGTTTCCAGGAAAAACAGTTATGTAGTCTTTGTTATAAATAACACATTCTGATACGCATAATAGTTAATCTTTTGGGATGTACTTTTGTTGTTAAAAAGCCCACTGTGCCGTGACACTAGTTTCATTATTGTGACTGCGTTCTGAAATATATGAGAAGACTCTGTTTCTGAGCATAATTTTTGATTGGTGGCTGTTGGCCGAGGTTGCAGAGGGCCCCTACACACCAAGGTTTCATTTTCCTTGTTTGCTGTATAGTCTTTATGCATCGTTTCTTTATTCTCACTGCATATGTTTTATAATTATTCATTTGTGTATATATTTCTAACATGTCATTGTTGTTCATGATTTTGTAAGCTTTGTATAACGCTGATAAGTGTGTTCATGTTTCAGGACAGAGTAGGCAGCCCGGGCATTTGCATATAATTTTCACAATGACTAATGACATGGAATCAGTCTTTCTGATGACTTACTTTTCTTAGCTTTTAATTCCAGTTCTGTTTTGTTTATTTCAGTTTTGTTCATTGGCTTTATTAGTTAGCTTAGATATTAAATTGCTCATATCATTGTCAGTTACCTTCGAAAGCCATATCGAGACTACTGGCGAGGGATTGAAGTATGAGTGTGTAATTTGATATTAGTTTTACTTTTCTGCAATTAGATATCAGATTGCTCAAGTTGTTGATGATTACCTCCGAAAGCCATAGCGAGACTAACTGGCAAGGGGTCAGACTATGAATTGATGTGGTTTGATTTTAAGTTTACTTTTTTGCAATTAGATAATTGGATTTCTCATTTCATTGACAGTTACCTCCAAAAGCCATAGCGAGACTAACTCACAAGGGATTGAAATAGGGATGTTGTGATTTAATTTTAGTTTACTTTTTTGCAATTAGATAATTGGATTGCTCATTTCATTTACAATCACCTCTGAAAGCCATAACGAGACTAACTGGCGAGGGATTGAAATATGGATGATGTAATTTGATTTTAGCTTTAATTTACTTGTAATTTTTGGATTTCTTTGAATACAGTAGTTTAATTCATTTCTTTTGCATATTAGACAGCAGCAGGAATAATGGTTTCATGATCAATAGTTCACTGTTTATTTGATTAGAATAGTGGCACATTTTTATTTTCTTTTAGGAATTAATTTCATCATTAGCATGTTATAAGCCCTTCTAAAGTTTGAAGTTTTGGAAATCATTATAAAGGACATAATTTCCTTAAAACTTATAACTAGACTTTCCTTCTAGAAATTTAGGAATAGGAATTCCATAAACAAAGATAAAAACCCCCAAAACAACATAAAAATCAAAAATGACAAAAGTAATAAATAGGTTATCTTGCACATATAGTGCACCACACTTCGTCAGCTTACGAATCCCGAATTGACAATTAATGTAGAAATTTGGGACACACTAAATTGACCAAACAAGAGCCCTTAAATGAATGTTCCCCACATATGGGACTAGATTAAACTCTTTGTTTACACGCAGAAGGTATCCATGCATATAAAGTTCACACATCAAATATTGAGTTGTGAAATCGTGAGCCCTCAATATCTGGAGGAATTGTACATTGTCCTTGATCTCGTGACTAATTTCCTTCTTAATTCTCTCCAAATAGAAGAAAATAAATCGCTCATGCAAGAACAAATCATAGCTAGAAGTAGGAGGGCGACATGTCATTACCTCTTGTGCTAGGCTAAACATCTATTGTTTGTCAACCTTCAATTCTGTCACTTGTTCCTCCAGCTCCTCCACCTTGAGCTGCTGCTTTGCATGCCTCAATCACAACATGTCTATGCGCTTCACATATTTGAAGATAGCCTTGGATGCTTGTTCCTGGGTTCTCTTCACTTCATTCCGATATCGAGCCACGTTGGATTTCCAGGGTTGAACTTTGGCCGTCAAGGAAAAATCACGACCTTTGAACAAATTCTCAATAGGGTCTGTTTGAGTGGCAATAGAGGTTGTCGCCACATTGTCCACCTGTCTTTCTACTTCAGCCACCATGGTTTTGGGCTTCTTAGCCTGCCGCCTATATTTCTTCACCTGTTTCTTTAGCTGGTGAACCTATCTTCTTAGCCTCCTAACCTCTGTGTTTAGCTGCATCACATGCCTGAATTGTAGCTGATATTTCTGCTTAATGGGTAGCCTCCATTACTCACACAACTCTATCCATTCCTACTTGACCACTACCTCATCTGGTACTACAGCCAGTTTAGCAGGAGGTAGGTCACCCAGGCGAATATCTGTTGGACCTACAGTCGGGTTTTCCTCCATTACTTGCTCTTCCTCAATCATTTCTTGCTTTACAACCACCTCGACTGGTCTTTCGGCTGGTTCAACAAGTGGTGGGTTACTCAAGGGAGTATCCACAGGTTTAATTGTCGGGACCGCTCTGTTTGGTTCCTCTTCATCGGGAGCAGCTGCTTCCTTCTTGACCACTACCTCGACCTGTTGTGAAGCTGTCTCAGTAGGTGGTGGATCCACTGGACGAATATCCGTCGACGTTTCAACTGGAATCTCCCCTCCTGGTTCCCTTGTTTCAGAAACACCTGTCTCTTCCTCTCTTCTAGGTTCTTGGGTACCTATTTCCCGAACAATGTTTTCCTCACCCAATTGCTATTCTTGTGGCTTTGCGGGTTGTCCTTCCTCCCTTTGTCCCTCAGGAAGGTCTTGCTAGGAGTTTCCGACCAACAGAATTGCGAAAACTGGTCCTTTGATCGACCCATAAAACTTCAAAATAGGAGGAACGGAAACCTCCTCCTCTGCATGTCAGGGAGAGTGAGACACCCTCGCCCCTCTCAGAATGGAGAAATAAAAAGGGAATTGAAAGAAGTTTTTTGCTAGGTCTATCCCAACCCCGGCTGTGACTTTGAGCTCTTTTCTTTTATCTACAACAGCTCCACTCTAGGTCGAGACTTCTTCCTATATGGTTTCCTATCTCATGGTCGACACTGGTTCTTATGGAACAATGTCGACCTCAGGACTCAATTCCTTTACAATTTCTAGAGCCGGATGGGTTGGTGGTGGTTCTTGTGTAACAACACCACCCGTATCCAACATTTCTCGAGTGGCTGATGCTGGCATTGTTTCTTCCAGCCTGACATTGATGAAAGTGGACTCTTGTATCACCATGTCGACCCCGTCCATTGTGACCATAGTTTCTCCTCCTATTGATCCCATGGTTCCTTCAGCCTCTGACCCCTCTTGTCCTGGTCCATATTCCTCCATTGGCTCCACAGTCGAGGTTGGTTCTTGTGGGACAACCTTGGTCGTAATGTCAAAAATTTCTTCTACCTCAGCCTACTGCAGTACCTTTCTCCCATTATGGTGTTTCCAATTTGCTCCCTTGGCTCCACAGTCGAGGTTGGTTCTTGTAGGATAGCCTCAGCCGTGGTGCTAATAGCTTCTTCTATATCAGCCTTCTCTTGCTGCAACACTTCTTCTTCCATTGGTTCCACAATTGAGGTTGGTTCTTGTGTAACAACCTTGACTATCCTTTCCACTTTAAGCTCTTTGTTTTGTTCTGACTCCTCGGTCTCCATCTCCATTTCCTCCGGTTCTTCTTGATCCATGTATTCCTCTTCTACTATTTTCCCTTCCTCCATTGCTTCTGGCTCTTCCTCTCTAGTAGATATAATAACTGTTATCTCTTCCTCTGTAGATTTTTGGAATGTTTCCCATGGGATTTGAAACCGGGTAATTTCATGCATGACCAATAGCCAAACCAATCCATGGTTGGTGATAACTACCGCAACTTGTTGTGAACGCCGAGCAGATTGCGCCATCAGCTGGAGGCTTTTTAGCAGGAAGAAAGGCATGTTTAATGAAAAGGATTCTAGCTGCGGAAACTGGAGGTGAGCCAACACTCTGAAATGGTATTTAAATAAAGTGGTATAGCTCCCTTCCTAGGTTATATACCTCATTACAAAACCTGCTACATCACCCCATGGGTGTGGTAATGAATTCCAGTCATACCCTCACCCTTTTTGAATGATGTTCTTACCAACTTGCATAAATGCTTCGGGGAACTCCGAGAGGGAGGTTCTTCATGAAAATCAGCTTCTTCCTTGTTGTGGTAGCCTGCTGACCTCCGCGATGGCTTCCTCTATGACAGGGATTTCTATTCCTCGAACCCAAGAGCCCTCTTATACCTAAATTGAGTGAAAATTCAATTGCAATTGCTTTGTTAAACCCATGCAACCTGTCAAGATAGACGTCCCAACCCACATTTACGAAAATATACCATACTTCCCTGTTGTTTAATTGTATTCTTTGGCTCATGGTGCACAACTAACCCACCCATCACTATAGAAATGGTAACAACACGGTGGACACATTCAGCTGGTAGGGGAAGAGTAGCCGCAATCTGCACTAACAATGGCGATGGTAACAGAATAATGGTCGTGAGGTAAAAGGGTGGTGAAAGTGACGGGTAAATTATTGGAAAATGCAATGAATGATGGCGAGTTATGGCAGTACAACTGAATAATTACAATAATTAAATGTATTTTATTGGGGAAAGGACCGATGAGGTTTTTGGCGTACGAATTCAAATCCCAATGCAACAGAATCATAATTATGAAATCACAATATTTTTTGATTCCCGTTCACATTGGATTTGGTAATGATGTGGTGCGAATACGATTAATAATACGCCATCATTTTTTTATGACGAGACCCCTCCAACTTAAACGTGGTCGTTCATGACATGTAATAATCTCTTTAATGGAATATTTTAATTAAATCCGTAAGAGTCAACGGAGGCGTACCTGGTGACCTACTTGGAGGTGGAGTAACAACAAAAATGATTAGCAAAGTAAAAACAATGGGAGAGTAACAATGCTGATAGAGTAACAACAGCGTCGGAGTAACAACACCGATGGAGTAACAACAACAGCGCAGTAACAACACCGACAGAGTAACAACAATGATGGAGTAACAACACCAACGGGGTAACAACAACGGTAAAGTAACAATACCAACGGAGTAACAACAATGGCAGAATAAGAACACCGATGGAGTAACAACAACGATGGAGTAACAAAACCAACAGAGTAACAACAACGACGGAGTAATAACACCAATGGAGTAACAACAATGACGGAGTAACAACATCGATGGAGTAACATCAACAACGGAGTAACAACACTGACGAAGTAACAACAAAGACGAAGTAACAACACTGATGGAGTAACAACAATGGTGGAGTAACAACACTGACAAAGTAACAACAACGATGAAGTAATAGCATCGACAGAGTAACAACAATGACGGAGTAACAACACCGACAAAGTAACAACACCCGACACTTAGAAATTTTTTTTAGGAGTAATAGCAGTGATGGAGTAACAACATGAAATATTCCTTGGAAAATTTTTCTTTCTTCTCCTTCTTGTCATAATTCGATCATTATCACTACAAAAGACAAACAAGTAAGTAGTAACAACATATATATTATTATTATTTTTCTTAGAAGGCAGAGAGAGCATTCTCTACACCAACAACCATCAAGCTAGAGTTATCAGAAAGATGTTTGATGAAGGCATCCTTAGAAGCTGGATGGTGGTATAATTTCAAAGGATGTCCATTCAATAGGAAGGAAGTATAAGTTTCATCTATTGTAATTAATCTGACTGTTTGATTGTCAAACACAGCGTCCACTTCATAGGGTCCCATCCAACGAGTGCGAAGCTTCCCTTTAAAGTATTTGAATTGGGAGTCATAGAGAATTGCCCAATCTCCTATATGAAACACATTGTTCTTGATGAATTTATCATGCCACTTCATTCTATGCTGTTGAATAGCAGTAGTTTTCTGGACAACCACTAAATGAATCTCATCTAACTCATCGAGCTGTTCCATCCCGTGTTTCTGGGCCTCTGATAAGTCTAATCCCGCTTCCAAAGCTGTTATGAGTGTGCTGATCTCAAATGCTACTGGAAACAAGGGGGATTTCCCATAGACTAACTCAAATGGGATTTCCAAAACATTGTTTGTACTTTATACTTGTCCATTCGCCTGGGGATGGTAAGGTGTTGTCACTCTGTGTTTAACCCCGTGTTTCTGCATAAGCCTTCCTATCATGTGGGATGTGAACTGTGCTCCCCCATCTGAAATGATCTCCCTTGGAGTACCATATCAAGCAAAAATCTTTTCAAAAATAAAATCTGCAACCACCTGTTCTGTTGCTTTTGTAATAGCTCTCGCTTCCACCCATTTAGTTATATAATCGGTATAGACTAGAATGTGAACCTTTTGGTGAGAAGGTGGGTTGAAAGGTCCAATGAAGTCAATGGCCCACTTTTCAAAAGGTTCGAGGACTATCTGGGGTTGTAGTGGCATCTCATCTTATTTCCTAGGTTGTCCCATCCGTTGACAACTGTCACATCTTCAGACATAATCTCGGGCATCAAAAAGGATAGAAGGCTAGTAGTATCCCATTTGTAGCACCTTGTGGCCTGTTCTTTTATTTGCAAAATGTCCTCCATAAGGGCCATCATGGGCAGCCTTCGGTATTTCATAGATGTCATCCTCTGATATGCAGTGCCGAATCTGCTAATCAACCCCTGTATGAAAGAAGTACCCTGCCATCCATCAATACCGGGTACTTTGATGAATAATTTTCCGCTGATCCTTGTTTGAAAAATGATGAGGTACCTTCCTTGTAGGAAGATAGTTAGCAATATCTACATACCACAGAGTGTTAGCAGAAATTGAAAAAATATGTTCATTTGGAAAACTATCTTCGATGGGTGTACCTTCAGCATTATTTTCTAGCCTAGGTAGAAAATCAACAACCACATTGTCCTTCCCTGCTTTATCTACTATGGTAATGTTAAACTCTTGAAGTAACAAAATCCATCTTGTAATACGACCAGGAGTAATGGGTTTATTCATCAGATACCTGATTGCTACATGATCACAGTGTACAAAGGTGGGGTGCCCAGTAGTATAATGCCGAAACTTCTTGATGGCATAGATGACAACAAGGAATCCTTTTTCAGTCACTGTGTAGTTCAACTCATCTGGAGCCAAGTTCTTACTAACATAGTAGATTGCATATGGTACCTTATCCTCTTGCTGCCCCAAAACTGCCCCAACTATTGTCTGAGAAGCATCAGTATGGATATGGAATGATTGTCCAGTTCGTCCCTCAAAGAATTGGAGCACTACAGATAAGTTCCTTGATCTTCACAAAGGCTGCATCTTTTGTCAGCAATTGAAAAAGTGGATGGGTTACTTTACCGAATTTTTCTATAAAGTTCCTGTAATAACCAACACAACTATAAAGCTACGTACTTGTGTGGGTGTTTTTGGTATCGGGAAGTGCAATATTACCTTTATCTTAGCTAGATCCATTTGAATTCCAGTAGCTGAGAGTAAATGTCCCAAAATATTCCTTCCTCCATCATCATGTGGCATTTTATTGTACTCAAAGAGACACGCGCCCGCTTACATATGTCAAGTACATTCAGATTTTCCAACCCCTCTTCGAATGAATCCCTGTATGGAGTGAAATCATCCATATAAATCTTAACACTGTCATCTACCAAATCAGAGAAAATCCCCAATATTGCCCTTTGGAATGTTGCAAGTGCATTACAGAGACCAAATGGGAGGACTCAGTATGCGAAAGTTCCCCAAGGACATGTGAAAGTGGTTTTATCTTAATCTTTGAGGGCTATCTAGATCTGGTTGTACCCGCTAAATCCATCCAGGAAGGAGAAGAAATTCTTCCCAGCCAGAGTATCCAAGACTTGGTCAATGAATGGTAATGGAAAATGGTATTTCTGCATTGCCTTATTTAATTCTCTGTAATCCACACATATATGCCATTTACCGTTTTTCTTAGAAACCATCACTAATGGGGAAACCCATTGACTATTCAAAATGGGATAGATAAATCTGACATCCAATAGCTTTTGAAGTTCTTCCTTGACAATGTTTTTCAGAGCAGGGTTCATCCTTCTTTGAGGTTGTCTCATAGGATGACAGTCCTCTTTGATGTATATATGATGGGTGAATAAATTGGCAGGAATCCCTTTAATATCTGTATAGTCCTAGGCGAATGCTTCTTTGTGTTCTCAAAGAACATCCAAGAGCTATTTCGTCTGGGATTTTGATAGATCTGGATTGATATTCAGGGTCTTTCCTAGCTCTATTTCCATCGAAATTCTATCATGGGATGCAGTTGTAGGCAATTCATCGAATCCATTGGCTGTTCCGATACTTTCCTGTGGTACACAGCTCAAGACGGACTCTAGAATTTGCTGATTTAAGTCTGAAACAGAACAGGGATCACTAATAAAATTAGTAATTGTATCATCTTCTATTTCTATTTTCAACTAAAGGGCCTATCCAATAGTAAGGACTGGCCTTAATTCCTCATTTTCAGATTCAGATTCTTCCTTTGGTAAAGGTTTCTTGCGGACCGATGGTTTCGCTGATGGACTAGGTTTTGCAGGCGGATATAACACTAAAGTCTTAGTACTCTGTCTCTTATCACTCAAAAATTTTCAAAAAACATCATTGTGTCAACTCTGCTTTTGGCCATGATTTCAAGGAGGTCTAAAGGTCAATTTAGTCTTGATAATGGGTAGGTGATAGGTTAAGAGTCTCATTTTCATATCCAAATAAAGTTAAATCAGCCTTGTTCCATGTCCTAGAAGTCTCACATGCTGTTTAGAACCCATATCTTTAACCATTTTGAAAACTATGTTGAAAAAATACCATACACAGGAATCCACAATTTCGTAGCACAGCTAGTTCAAAAAAGGTGATTTGCACTACAAAAACAAGTAGTTTCGTAGCGCGCTATGAGGTAAAAACCCTGTTTTTCTGTTTTTGGTAGTTAAATTCCAAGGCGGTTCCTGAGCAATTGAAAACTCGTTTTTGAAAAATGAAAGAGGTTTTTATTATAAACATTCTTATCTACAAAAAACTCCTCCATTTTTGTAAAAAACTATCAAGGATAAAGAGATAGGAGCTTAGGAGTGCATCCTTTTTTTTTAGGAAAAACATAGTTAGTTTTATTGGTTGATGAAGTGGTTGTTGCTTTCCACTCGCTCATTTTGTCACCTTTCTCTCCACATTCAAATATTATTCCTTAAACAAGTTATCCAAGCTCCTCTCTGTCATTTACTTTTCAACCTTTGCATATATCAGTCAGCTGTCACCTTTGAAAAGTTAACTTTTTAACAAACAACTTGCTGTCCAAAAAGTTCTTTACAGATGTCATATTTTTAAGAGGGTAGTTTGGTCTATAAAGGGAAATTTCCATGAAGATGAAAGGATAAAAAGAAGGCTATCATGGATGACCTCAGCTTCACACAAGCTTTCATCCAGACAGGTTACATGTATTTCTACCAGGAGCTACAAGGGGATTTGTGTGTTCCTTGGACTATTTTGAGTTGTAGGTTTCAAAAGGAATTTTCAAGAAAATAAAGATGATTTTCAAAAATATGAAGGATTTTTTTTCTAAGAACATAACAAGGAAGAAAAACCTCTTTCAAATTTCTGCTAGGTGCTACCAATTTGGAGATTCGAAGTTTCTTTTGAGACCTATTTGTAGAATTCAGAATTTTCCTATTTTTTACATGATTTTATAATGCATATTCCGGACAACTGAAGCTGGTTTTCAAAAACATGAGAGAGGTTTTTCTTACGAACATTCTTATATAAAAAAACCTCCTTCATTTTTGTAACAACCTTTAGGGATCAAAATATATAAGCTCTGTCTCAACACCTATTTTTCAGATAAAAACAATGCAGAAAATGATAAATTTATAGGTCAGTCTTTCATTAAGGTGAAGACCAAATTTTGAAGAAGAACATCTTATAAGGGTAAGTTGTTTTGATTTTTGGTGATCATATCAGTCTTTATGAAATATTGAAAAATTACCAAACTGTAGATTTTGAAGGCTGTGTTGAAAAAAGAGCATACACAACAGTTTCGTAATGCGCTACGAAACTGCTGAGGGTGACTTTTAGCACTTTATAGATGAATTTCGAAGGTAAGGTCTAATCAAGTCCAAGTTTTGATGATTGCTAGTAGACATATGAGGATCATTTATAAAGTTTTAGATCGCAGTGATGCAGAATGGTTCAAAGAAGTATTCCATAAATGATATTAAAGCTGTGCTACGCAAATAAACTATTTTAGTAGCACAGTCATGTTTCATTCTCTTTTTAATCTATTCGAGAATTATTTTCTTGCGCATGTGGAAAATGAAGTTTTTATGGATTATTAATGCATACCACAGGTACACTAGAAAAACTGCTTGAAGATAAGCATAAAGGATTAAGGGCCTTAAAAGGAGGAACTCTGTCTCCTAGTTTTCAAGACAGTTAGGTCATGACTCAGCAAGTTTTGCAAAAACACCGTGGACATCATCAAGCTCGAAGACATGGGTTGACAACTGATTAAAGAATGTATTGAAGTCATAGATAAGGTTTTTGAAAGCATGTTTTAGGATTTTCACTCCTATTTGTATTAGGACTCTTAAAGACAACGAGCTGTCAAATTGTAATTAAGTAGTTTGTTTTGTGAATGGAAAGGTGTCTAAGTTAGGAATTCGAATTCCTCAAGGTTGGAAATTTCATTAGTAAAGGAGAGATTGTGTTATTGTAAGAAACTGTGGTTTTCATACTTAATACAGAGATCAATTTGACTACTCAAGATTCATAAGGAGTTTATGTGTTTGATGTTCTTATGACTTTGTTCAATTAATTATTTGCAGTTGTGTGAGTTTGTGATACTTAGAATTCATTAGAAAATGCTCTAACTTCTTTCACATGCTTGTAAACTATGTTGATTCACTGTGTTATTGTTTTATTTATAAACCTAAACTCTAAGTGCCTTGACTTCCATGTTTTGCTGATCATGTTGTTTTGTTGAAGACTATTTTGACTCCATAGCCTAATAGATATTTTCTAATCATAGTTTCAACCAGTCAACTAATTATAGTTTTTTTCATTTTGTTCCTAGAGTTAGCCATCTAATGATTAATCAAAAACTCTAAACCTAGTGAGAGAGCCCTCTCAGGTTGAGGAGGCTAAGCCTCAACCAAAAGATTGGTTTGAAAGAGTTACTCAGAGTCTACTTGATCAACAGCCTATCAAGGTCAGATTTTGTGATAACATTCTAGTGCGTCTGTCAGGAGCCTGAAGATTACTCATTCCCGAAATCAAGCAGCTAAACTTCTGAAGGTAGCAGGAGCTTAGGAAGATGTTTGAGGCTGCATCTACCTTGGCGACTCCACACATCAAATAACAAATTGCAAGATGACTCCACTTATAGAAGATCAGTGGCTTGATGAAGTTTCAAGATGAGTGCCATTGCGAGAATGAAGGCTAGGTATGCCACTATGAATCGATCTCATATCCCTGGTTTTCCAAATCCTAAGCCAAAGGTTGAATGGTTAGATGATCTTCCAATATTCAAAGATGAAAAGAAAGACAATGCTGCTCTTCATTTGGTTAGGCTCCATAAGCATGTACACAGTCTTAAGGTTCAGTTCCCTGAAGATTGTCTCATGAAGATGTTTATGACTATTTTAGAAGGAAAATAATGGTCTTGGTATAAAGGTTTGGAAAATGGTTCAATATATTCGCTTGCTAATTTCCATGATGTATTCTATGAGATGTATAAAGAGTGTCATCCCTCCTTATTTCTGGTCAAAGATTGCTGTAAACATTCTGTGAGTTTTATTCAATATTTGGAGGATTGTTATGATGATGATGAATTCATGGATGAAGAAATTTTAGAGGCTCTTCATAACAATACATTTCAACACTAAGAAGAAAGGATAACATCCCATGAAATGCAACATGAAAATAAACAAGGGTTTACTTATGAAAACCATGTTACATCCTTTGATATTAATGTAAAGATGCAACAAACTTGCCAGTCTTTTGATCATAGAGAGTATGAAAATCATTGCAAACACCAAGAAGAAATACTGGAAGATAGCTTTTATAACCCACAGGCAGAGGAAAAGGTTGATTTTTTATGTCATACTTTGCAATAGCTTACATCAATGAATGATCATAATAATGAGTAAAATTACATTGTTTGTGGGAATCATTCAAAGTAGCAGTTGGATAGCATATCAA
Source organism: Pinus taeda (assembly GCA_000404065.3). NCBI lineage: Eukaryota > Viridiplantae > Streptophyta > Pinopsida > Pinales > Pinaceae > Pinus > Pinus taeda. Next base: position 17,276 of record APFE030788829.1, read on the forward strand.
AGGAATCTTGTGTGGTTGAGAATAAGTTGTCTGAAGATATAGAATGTTATGATGATCATCAAACTAATCATGTCTTTTTTGACCCTATCGCTGATTACATGGAAAAGATTTACTGTTCAGATTTCCAGTTATATTTTCATCTTGAAGATCAGTTACATCTCATGCTGCCTCGGTTATTTCAGTGTCATGTTTATTTTTGCTTCAAGCACAGTCAAGAGATTCAAGTGTCAAATCAGATCAATGACAGACTTCATTGGAAGTTTCATGTTCCTTGAGCTACAAATGGAGGTTGCAGCTGATAGGGTAGGTAGGAATGTGCAAATAAGCTTAGGGTAAGTTGACTGAGCATTTTTTAGGTGCAGTTTGAGTTCCTCTTACAAAAATCATTAAAGCTCGAGGAGCAGATTGGGTAGAATTTCAGAGTTTTATTCTAAAGGATGGATAGCAGCACTGGAGCTACCGGTTCTTAGTGTACCACTGGGGCACACTATCCCTAGTGGAGCCACTGTTATCACCTAAAAATTTTCAAAAAGCATCATTGTGTCAACTCTGCTTTTGGTCATGATTTCAAGGAGGTCTAAAGGTCATTTTAGTCTTGATAATGGGTAGGTGATAGGTTAAGAGTCTCATTTTCATGTCCAAATAAAGTTAAATCAACCTTGTACCATGTCCTAGAAGACTCACATGTTGTTTAGAACCCATATCTTTAACCATTTTGAAAACTGTGTTGAAAAAAGAGAATACACAGGAATCCACAATTTCGTAGTGCAGCTAGTTCAAAAAAGGTGATTTGCACTACGAAAACAAACAGTTTCATAGCGCCCTATGAGGCAAAAACCCTGTTTTTCTATTTTTAGTAGTTAACTTCCAAGGGGGTTCCTGAGAAATTGCAAACTCGTTTTTGAAAAATGAAAGTGGTTTTTCTTATAAACATTCTTATGTACAAAATCCTCCATTTTTGTAACAAATATCAAGGATCAAGAGGTAGGAGCTCAGAATTGTAGCCTTCTTTTTCAGGAAAAACAGAGTTATTTTTATTTGTTGATGAAGTGGCTATTGCTTTCCACTCCCTCATTTTTTCACCTTTCTCTCCACATTCGAATATCATTCCTTAAACAAGTTACCCAAGCTCCTCTCTATCATTTACTTTTCAACCTTTGCATATATCAGTCAGTGGTCACCTTTGAAAAGTTAACTTTTTGACAAACAGCTTGCTATCCAAAAAGTTCTTTACAACTGTCATATTTTTAAGAGGGAAGTTTGGGTTATAAAGGGAAATTGCCATGAAGATGAAAGGATAAAAAGAAGGCTATCATGGACGACCTCAGCTTCACACAAGCTTTCATCCAGACAGGTTACATGGACTGTTTTGAGCTGTTGGTTTCAAAAGGAGTTTTCAGGAAATTGAAGATGAGTTTAAAAAATATGAAGGAGGTTTTTTCTAACAACATAACAAGGAACAAAAACCTCTTTCAAATTTCTGCCAGGTGCTACCAATTTTGAGATTAAGAGTTTCCTTTGAGACCTATTTGCAGAATTATGAATTTTCCTATTTTATACATGACTTTATAATGCATATTCCAGACAACTGAAGATGGTTTTCAAAAATGTGAGAGAGGTTTTTCTTAATAAAATTCTTATCTACAAGAACAACCTCCATTTATGTAACAAACATCAGGGATCAAAAGATATAAGCTCTATCTCAACACCTATTTTTCAGATAAAAACAGTGCAGAAAATGATAAATTTATAAGTCAGTCTTTCATTAAGGTGAAGACCAAATTTTGAAGAAGAACATGTTATAAGGGTAAGTTTTTTTGATTTTTGGTGATCATATTAGTCTTTATGAAATATTGGAAAATTCCCAAACTGCATATTTTGAAGGCCGTGTTGAAAAAAGAGCATACACAGTAGTGTCGTAGTGCGCTACGAAATTGCTGAAGGTGACTTTTTAGCACTTTATAGATGAATTTCGAAGGTAAAGTCTGATCAAGTCCAAGTTTTGGTGATTGTTGGTAGACATCTGAGAATCATTGATAAATTTTCAGATGGTAGTGATGCAGAATGGTTCAAAGAAGTATTCCATAAATGATATTAAAGCTGTGCTACGAAAATAAACTATTTTAGCAGCACAATCATGTTTCATTCTCATTTTCATCTATTCAAGAGTTATTTTCTTGCACAGGTGGACAAATGAATTTTTTATGGATTATTAATGCATACCACATGTACACCAGAAAAACTTCTTGAAGATAAACATAAAGGATTAAGGGCCTTAAAAGGAGGAACTCTGTCTCCTAGTTTTCAGGACAGTTAGGTCATGATTTAGCAGGTTTTGCAACAACACTGTGGACATCATCAAACTCAAAGACATGGGTTGAAAAATGATTAAAGAATGTATTGAAGTCATAGATAAGGTTGTTGAAAGCATGTTTTAGGAGTTTCACTCCTATTTGTATTATGAATCTTAAAGACAACGAGCTGTCAAATTGTAATTAAGTAGTTTGTTTTGTGAATGGAAAGGTGTCTAAGTTAGGAATTCAAATTCCTCTAAAGCTGGATCATAGTATCCAAGGATGTAAAACTCTATATAAAGCTTGAGAATCAAATTCCTCAAGGTTGGAAATTTCATTAGTAAATGAAAGTTTGCGTTATTGTAAGAAATTGTGGTTTTCATACTTAATACAGAGATCAGTTTGACTACTCAAGATTCACAAGGAGTTTATGTGTTTGATGTTCTTATGGCTTTGTTCAATTACTTATTTGCAGTGGTATGAGCTTGTGATACTTAGAATTCATTGGAAAATGCTCTAACTTCCTTCACATGCTTGTAAACTGTGTTGATTCACTATGTTACTGTTTTATTTATAAACCTAAACTCTAAGTGCCTTGACTTCCATGTTTTGCTGATCATGTTGTTTTGTTGAAGACTATGTTGACTCCATAGCCCAATAGATATTTGCTAATCATAGTTTCAACCAATCAACCAATTATACTTTTGTTCATTTTGTTCCTAGAGTTAGCCATCTAATCATTAATCAAAAACCCTAAACCTAGTGAGAGAGCCCTTTCAGGTTGAGGAGGCTAAGCCTCAAACAAAAGATTGGTTTGAAAGAGTTACTCAAAGTCTACTTGATCAGAAACCTATCAAGGTCAGATTTTGTGATAACATTTTGGTGCGCCTGTTGGGAGCCTGAAGATTACTCATTCCCGAAATCAAGCAGTTGAACTTCTGAAGGTAGCAGGAGCTCAGGACGCTGTTTGAGGCTGCATCTACCTTGGTGACTCCACACATTAAATAACTAATTGGAAGCTAACTCCACTGCTAGAAGATCAATATCTTGATGAAGTTTCAAGATGAGTGCTATTGCAAGAATGAATGCCAGGTATTCCCCTATGAATCGGTCTCATATCCCTGGTTTTCCAAATCCTATGCCAAAGGTCGAATGGTTAGATGATCTTCCAATATTCAAAGATGAAAAGAAAGACAATGCTGCTCTTCATTTGGTTAGGTTCCATATGCATGTACACAGTCTTAAGGTTCAGTTCCTTGAAGATTATCTCATGAAGATGTTTATGACTACTTTAGAAGGAAAAGCATGGTCTTGGTATAAAGGTTTGGAAAATTGTTCAATATATTCGCTTGCTAATTTCCATGATGTATTCTATGAGATGTATAAAGAGTGTCATCCCTCCTTATTGCTGGTCAAAGATTGTTGTAAACATTCTGTGAGTTTTATTCAATATTTTGAGGATTGTTATGATGATGATGAATTCATGGATGAAGAAATTTTAGAGGCTCTTCATAACAATACATTTCAACACCAAGAACAAAGGATATCATCCCATGAAATGCAACATGAAAATCAACAGGGGTTTACTTGTGAAAACCATGTTACATCCTCTGAGATTAATGTAAAGATGTAGCAAACTTGCTAGTCTTTTGATCATAAAGAGTATGAAAATCATTACAAACACCAAGAAGAAATACTAGAAGATAACTTTTATAACCCTCAAGCAGAGGAAAGGTTGATTTTTTATGTCATACTTTGTAGTAGCTTACATCAATGAATGATCATAATAATGAGGAAAATTACATTATTTGTGGTGTTAGTGTTAGTATTTGAAGCCTTCCTCCAGTGATCAAACATTCTCTTACAAAGTGATTTTAAAGTGTCAAGGTCAAATTTTGTCATTTCAGTGAGTCTTCAAGTAAAATTTGGTCACTAGGTATTAGGTCTAAGGTTTGCTTTTACCCCTTTCAAAGTTGACCAAATGTCGGTCCATGTCACCATTCAGCTGAGTGTACCATCAATCAGAGGGTTTTCATTATCATGTCAAGTTCCAATGGGTCATTTTACACCTTGTTCATGCTTTAGTTGCACCTAGGTAAGGTTCATTTCCCTCTCCTAGGGTTTTGAGGGTAATTTCTCTTGGATGATCAAAGCATCAGCAAAACTTGTATCCTGATGTTCATACACCTTCTCCTATCCTTAATGTACCTTATTAAACACTTTCCATCACTGAGATCCCCCAAATTCCTTATTTTTCCACAAACCCTAGTTTCTTGCTACAACTTGACAATTTTCTAGGCTAGGCATGTGTTTTTCCCTTTTGGACCCCTTCCCCTCACTCAATATTTGAAATTCCACTTTCCCTTGCTTCCTAACATCCCTTCCTACTTCCAAAATTTTTCTCAAGAATTTAGAAGCTCCTTATCCCCTTCATTTCACTTCATTTCGACAAATCCCCTGTTCCACACATCGGGATAGGTTTTACTCCAATGATGTTTCTGAGCAAGAAAAGATGAATTTGGGAAAACTGAGAGAGGTTTTTGTCCAAAATAGGCTAGGGAAGAAAAAACGCCTTCACTTTTTACACAAGCATCATGGTTTTAGAGAAATTTCAAAAATACAGTTGCCTCAGGAGAATTGATGCACCTCTAGAGTGACCTTGGAAAAATCAATATTTCTCATAGCTTGGTTGGTCTAATGACTTGCTTGATGAGTCAAATGATAACTAGACACAAAAATATTTCCAATGAGCTATCATGAGCTCAATTTTTGGATGAGAAAGACCTTCAAAAGTTGACTGCAACAGCACTCTGCCTTTAGGTAGCCTCATTTTGCACATTTTGACCAGTCTTGGGAGATTTGATTTTTGACAGTGCAAATGAACTCCAAATCGAAAAATTCCAGTTGGGTTGGAAATTAGACTCAATAAGCTTCCCATGTAGCTATCCTGTGCCTAGTTTGGATGCCGAAAAGTCCTCCAAAAATCTCCTACAAAAAGCACGACGCATTGGGTTTGGAGCGTAGTGCATTGGGTAGCACTCTGCAATGTAAATTTTGAATGGGCGCGACGCATTGAGAGGGCGTGGCACACAGGGCCACAAGGCCAATTTTAATCACAACCTCCTCCAAAATTGCAAAATTGCTAAATCCTCACCTTTTCCAAGTAAGTTAACATTCCTCCATGACCAATGAATGAGTTTATCTTGGTGCTTATGGTGATTTAATGGGAAAAAATTGAAACCCTACATCCTTGCATTTCTTGTCAAAAACAATTGCATAGGGTTTATAAATTTTATTTCTTGCTGCTAATCCCACTCCTAGCCATTTCTCGCTCTCTCACTCCTTATTTCCCTCTTTCATTTTCTTCCTCTCTTTACATTCTCATCTACCATTTCCATATTCCCCATATCCCTAAACTACCAACCCTAAATCCTTAATCCCACTATCCCAAACCATAATCAAATACCCCTAATCCCTAAATGTTATTCCCTAAACCCTTTCATTCCCCAAAAGCCTATAGCTAGCATCAAATCCTCCCCTCATCAGTCCCACTCATCCATGGAGCTCAAAAACATAAAGAAAAACTGGCAAGAGCTACCAAGAGGGGGAAAACCAAATTGACAATAATTGAAAGGGAAATTCAAGCTGATCGTGAATCTTGGCTCAAGGTGAAAAACATGCACTTGGAAAAGATGCTGGAGAAATCCAATAAAGAGAAAATGGGTTGAGGAACATGGCCTACCACTACTTGGCGAGAAACAAGGTGTGTAAAGCAAGAATCAAGATTTTGAAGGCCAAGTTAAAGAAAGCATCGAGGAAGCAAAAAGGGCAAGATAGACTTCAGACCTTGGTTGAGGCTTCCTTGGCCCAACAAAAAACTTAATGAATAACACTTAGCCCAAATTTCAAGAAATTTGGGACACTTTTTGCAATTTTGAAAATTTTCGCCTAAAAAACAGGTTTTTCTGCCCGATGTGCCGCGCCACCTGGTGCGCGCTTTTGATGGGGACCTCCTTTTGAGGAAAACTCATCATTTTTAGATTTTTCATGAAAAAATATGCATTCCCACAAATGGCCATGAAATTGTGACAGGTTTTGAGCTTCCAAAAAGTTCAAAAACACCTAAAAGTGACCTTTCTTCCCCTTTTTGGACACACAGGAAGCAGTGTTGGGAGAACTCAGGTTTGGAGGGGAAAATGGAGGCCAAATTGAGAAATTCCACTTGTTCTAGAAAGTAGAGAGGCAGACCTTTTCGAAAAGACCACTTGAAGAAAATTTGGACATCGGGAAGGCCTCCAAAAGTAGCTGAAAAAAGGCGATATGCATAGGGGAATCAGCGCGACGCATTGGAGGAATTTTGCTCAGTTTGATGAAAATACTCAGTTTTTTGCCTAGTTTCTTGATAGTTTGACTTTTCTCCTTCTAATTGTCAAACTAATGATGTAATTTAATGTGACTTGATGGATTTTGATGTAGTTAAAATTTCACTCATAGAGGTAGATTCATCCACGAAAAGGTAGTTTGCAACTGAATGAATCAGTTCCCTAGTTTTTGGAGGCAAGCTATTCCACTGCCTACTTTTTAGTTCTCAGTTTAGAATTTGTTGGAACAACACCTAAACTCATGAGCTCAACCCCTAGAGGCTAGGATGAGTTGTTGTTTGCCTATATCTTGTGATTTTTTAGTGATTAGCAAGGGTTGGACTTTGGGAAAGCTTGGAGCTTCATTGTATACACATTTCAACAGTTTGGCTAAGGAATAGACCAGGGTTTGCAGCACTTTATGGGATTCATGTGGCATCTTGCTTTGGTATTGTGTTTCCTTCTATAATTGTAAGTTTACATGTGTTTTATGTATGCCATCATCTCTATTTGCTTCATCTTAACTAAATCAAACAAGGATAAAAGTAGAATCCATTGAAATTGCAGTGCTCTACCTAGGGTTTTGTTTAGTTATTTATGTTTTCAGCTGTTTGAAGAGGATCCCTAATACTTTCTTGCCCTCTTAAACTCCTCACCTGTATAAAGCTCTCCATCTCACTCAATTTGAACTACCAAATCATTTACCTACCTTTCCCCATAGAGATCTTTGCAAAACTGAGCCTCATTCCCCATACCCAAATCTGCCTTTCCATTTGAGCCAACAAAACATGATCAAATTTAATCAAACTCTTTTACACACATACCTAGCCTAAAATCAGTCTTCACATCAGTCATATCAAGCCTCATTGATCATATTTTGCTGAGATTGACAAGGAGAGAGCCCTCTCCCGACCTGGTAGCGCTAGCTACCAGGTTAAGTGTGGTTTGATGTTACCATAGATTTTGCCTTTCTCAGCCTGAGGTAGATTTAGGCACTAACATGTGGGAATCATTCAGAAAAGAAGTTAGATAACATATCAAAGGAATCTTGTGTGGCTAAGAATAAGTTGTCTGAAGATATAGAATGTTATGATGATCATCAAACTACTCATGTCTTTTTTGACCCTATAGCTGATTACATGGAAAAGATTTACTGTTCAGATTTCTAGTTATATTTTGATCTTGAAGATTAGTTACATCTCATGCTACCTCGGTTATTTCAGTATCATGTTTAGTTTTGCTTCAAGCATAGTCAAGAGATTCAAGTGTCAGATCCGATCAATGACTAGCTTCATTGGAAGTTTCATGTTCCTTGAGCTACAAATGGAGGTTGCAGCTGATAGGGTAGGTAGGAATGTGAAAATAAGCTCAGGGTAGGTTGACTGAGCATTTTTTAGGTGCAGTTTGAGTTCCTCTTGCAGAAATCATTAAAGCTTGAGGAGAAGATTGGGCAGAATTTCAGAGTTTTATTCTAAAGGATGGATAGCAACACTAGAGCTACCGGTTCTTAGTGTACGACTGGGGCACACTATCCCTAGTGGAGCCACTGTTATCACCCAATTTTTTTCAAAAACATCATTGTGTCAACTCTGCTTTTGGTCATGATTTCAAGGAGGTCTAAAGGTCATTTTAGTCTTGATAATGGGTAGGTGATAGGTTAAGAGTCTCATTTTCATATCCAAATAAAGTTAAATCATCCTTGTTCCATGTCCTAGAAGTTTCACATGCTATTTAGAACCCATATCTTTAACCATTTTGAAAAATGTGTTGAAAAAAGATCATACATAGGAATCCACATTTTCGTAGTGCAGCTAGTTCAAAAAAGGTGATTTGCGCTACGAAAACAAGCAGTTTCATAGTGCACTATGAGGCAAAAACCCTGTTTTTCTGTTTTTAGTAGTTAACTTCCAAGGAGGTTCTTGAGCAATTAAAAACTTGTTTTTTAAAACTAAAAGAGGTTTTTCTTATAAACATTCTTATCTACAAAATCCTCCTCCATTTTTGTAACATCTATCAAGGATCAAGAGATAGGAGCTCAGAAGTGTAGCCTTCTTTTTGAGGAAAAACATAGTTATTTTTATTGGTTGATGAAGTGGTTGTTGCTTTCCACTCGCTCATTTTGTCACCTTTCTCTCCACATTCGAATATCATTCCTTAAACAAGCTACCCAAGCTCCTCTCTGTCATTTAATTTTCAACCTTTTCATATATCAGTGAGCTGTCACCTTTGGAAAGTTAACATTTTGACAAACAACTTGTTGTCCAAAAAGTTCTTTACAGATGTCATATTTTTAAGAGGGCAGTTTGGGTTATAAAGGGAAATTTCCATGAATATGAAATGATAAAAAGAAGGTTATCATGGATTACCTCAGTTTCACACAAGCTTTCATCTAGACAGGTTACATGTATTTCTACCAGGAGCTGCAAGGGGATTTGTGTGTTCCTTGGACTGTTTTGAGCTGTTGGTTACAAAAGGAATTTTCAAGAAAATGAAAATGAGTTTCAAAAATATGAAGGTGGTTGTTTCTAAGAACATAACAAGGAAGAAAACCTCTTTCAAATTTCTGCCAGGTGCTACCAATTTGGAGCTTCGAAGTTTCCTTTGAGACCTATTTGCAGAATTCTGAATTTTCCTGTTTTATACATGATTTTATAATGCAGATTCCAGACAACTGAAGCTATTTAAAAAAAAAAAGAGAGTTTTTTCTTATAAAAATTCTTAGCTACAAAAACATCCTCCATTTTTGTAACAAACATCAGGGACAAAAAGATATAAGTTCTATCTCAACACCTATTTTTTAGATAACAACAGTGAAGAAAATGATAAATTTATAGGTTAGTCTTTCATTAATGTGAAGACCAAAATTTGAAGAACATCTTATAAGGGTAAGTTGTTTTGATTTTTGGTGATCATACCAGTATTTATGAAATATTGAAAAATTCCCAAACTGCAGATTTTGAAGGCCGTGTTGAAAAAAGAGCATACACAGCAGTTTCGTAGCGCGCTACGAAACTGCTGAAGGTGACTTTTTAGCACTTATAGATGAATTTCGAAGGTAAGGTCTAATCAAGTCCAAGTTTTGATGATTGCTGGTAGACATATGAGGATCATTGATAAAGTTTCAGATGGAAATGATGCAGAATGGTTCAAAGAAGTATTCAATAAATGATATTAAAGTTGTGCTACGAAAACAAACTATTTTAGCAGCGCAGTCATGTTTCATTCTCTTTTTCATCTATTTCAGAGTTCTTTTCTTACACAGGTGGAAAAATGAAGTTTTTATGGATTATTAATGCATGCCACATGTACACCAGCAAAACTGCTTGAAGATAAGCATAAATGATTAAGGGCCTTTAAAGGAGGAACTCTGTCTCCTAGTTTTCAGGACAGCTAGGTCATGACTCAGCAGGTTTTGCAATAGCACCATGGACATCATCAAGCTCGAAGACATGGGTTGATGGCTGATTAAAGAATGTATTGAAGTCATAGGTAAGGTTGTTGAAAGCATGTTTTAGGAGTTTCACTCCTATTTGTATTAGGACTCTTAAAGACAACTAGCTATCAAATAATAATTAAGTAGTTTGTTTTGTGAATGGAAAGGTGTCTAAGTTAGGAATTCGAATTCCTCTAAAGGTGGATCATAGTATCCAAGGATGTAAAAATCTATATAAAGCTTGAGAATCAAATTCCTCAAGGTTGGAAATTTCATTAGTAAAGGAAAGATTGTGTTATTGTAAGAATTTGTGGTTTTCATACTTAATACAGAGATCAGTTTGACTACTCAAGATTCACAAGGAGTTTATGTGTTTGATGTTCTTATGGCTTTGTTCAAGTACTTATTTACAGTGGTATGAGCTTGTGATACTTAGAATTCATTGGAAAATTCTCTAACTTCCTTCACATGCTTGTAAACTATGTTGATTCACTGTGTTACTGTTTTATTTATAAACCTAAACTCTAAGTGCCTTGACTTCCATGTTTTGCTGATCATGTTGTTTTGTTGAAGACTATTTTGAATCCATAGCCCAATAGATATTTGCTAATCATAGTTTCAACCAATCAACCAATTATACTTTTGTTCATTTTGTTCCTAGAGTTAGCCATCTAATCATTAATCAAAAACCCTAAACCTAGTGAGAGAGCCCTCTCAGGTTGAGGAGGCTAAGCCTCAACCAAAAGATTGGTTTGAAAGAGTTACTCAGAGTCTACTTGATCAACAGCCTATCAAGGTAAGATTTAGTGATAACACTGTCCATTTGAGATAGCCATATGTCCAGAATGACACCCAATATAAGCGTCCATAGTTGCCAACCACAATCTTCCTAGAATCATGGGATGGCCACCAGCTAGTGATTGCATGTGCAGTACTAGGAAATCCATAGGGTAGTGCCATGAATCAATTGAGATTGTAATATCTTCTAACTTCCCTATCGGTTTAACCGTAGATCAATCTGCTAGCTCTAACACAGTAGGTGTAGGTTTCAAGTTTCGATGACCCAATGCCTGCATAGTCTCAGTGGTAATGGCATTTATGGCAGCGCCCAAATCTACTAGCATGTTTGGAATTTCTACTCCATTAATTTGCACGGTTAAAATTGGGTTCCCGAGATCCCCATATTTCACAGGCATGACCTTCCCTATCATAAAATCGGATAGCTTTCCCACCACATGAATGGTGAGTGGATCCCTTGATTTCTTTTTAGGCTTCTTAGCAAAATATTCCCTGAGAGGGTTTGCATATATAGGTACGCCCCTCATAGCTTGCAGTAGGGGGATCTTAACAAACAAGTTTTCTAGCTCCCCTAACAAATCAAACTTAGCTTGAGGGATCTGTTTACTCAAAGCCAATCTTTCTGGATAGGGCAGTTCAACTTGGTGTTTTTGAGTAATTAGTGGCTGAGGAGGTGTCTAAGTTTTGCTAACTTGGTTTGGTTCCTCTTCAACCATTTGTATATCCTTTACCTCGCTGCCAACTTTTTCAGTGATAATAGGTGAGGGTTGAGCATCTACTACCCACCTAGATCTTAAATTCATCTCATACAATTCTGCAGTGGAGATGTTGTATGAAGGCAGGTTGAGGGTGTCAGCTTGTTGAGCCCCTTTATTGTTAGGATTTGGATTGGGTTGGATGGGAAGTCGAGGGTGAACATGCTGATTACCAAGGGGCATATTAGAGGGAAATTGGAGCTGTTGTTGTGGCATTGACTGGGGAAACTAACTAGGAGGTGAAGGTCCACGCCAGTTCGAAGCCCACGAGGAACTCGAACTAGTTTGAGGAGCCCATTGCTGCCAGGGTGGAAGTCAGTATTGGGGCCACATAGGTGGATAGGGCATGGACTGGGGAACCATATTAAAATTATTAAAATATGGAGATGGATTCAGGCACATACCTTGATTTCCCATTGATGGCCGAGGTTTCCATGGCTTTTTAGGTCCCATAAAGTACAGCTGCTCCATCTCTTCACCTATCCCTTGAAAAACTGCTTTCAATCCTGACAAGGATGGGCATGAACTTGTCGCATGATTCAACTCAAAGATTTCACATTCCTCTACATAGTTTAATGGGCATTCCCTCTGTGGGTGTTTCTTCCTACACTTTGGGCAAAATATAGCCATAGTTCTTTCCAATTCCAATTTTTTCTATTTTACCTGTAGCATGTCCATTTATTCAGACAGGGTACTCAGGATATCAGTCCTCAAGCTGTCCAGCAGATCTCCAATTTATTCTTTTGTGACACCTCCACTAGATACTTTTGTTGACCGAATCCCTTGTTTATTACTTGCAACTCCCCTTGAGCACTGGATGCACAGCTCGCAGATGGTGTCGAAGTTATCCTTTGATATATCTCCCTTTCCGTCTATATTTAACAATTCCAAAGAGTCCTCTCGAAAGTCCCGAAGAAGGATAATTTTCAAAATGTCCTTATCCAGGTCAGAGTGACTTGATCTCTGCAATGCGTATAAAGTGTTCCACACAGTCTTGCATATTTTTGTCCTCTTTTTGTGTAAACTTGAAGAGTTCTTCCTTAATGTCCCATGATTTACAGTAATCCTGATACTTCTCCAGGAAAGTCATTTTCATCTCCTCCCATGTTGAAATAGTCTTTCCCCCAAGACCCATAAACCATTGCAGGGCTATCCCTTTTAGCATACTAGGGAAGATTTTCAATTTTTGAGCATCCGTTATATAATCATATCCTTGACACACAATGTCAAATTCAAACAAGAGCGTGTTGGGATCTTCTGAAGTAAGCCCATGAAAGCTAGGTAAAGCTATTAAAGGAATGGGATTTGTTGGTGTGCTAGTCCCAAGATCCCCAATTGGGAAGTCAATAGTGGAGGTTGTATGTGCCATGAATATCCTCCAATAATCACTAAGGATTTCGTCAGGCTCTGCAGGAATTGATGGAAGGGCTCTTATCACAGGGGTTTGAGTTGCCTTAACAACACTCCCTCTATCCTTTGGTGATAGAAATGCCCCTAAAACTTCTTCCTCTTTGTCACAGTGGCTTGACCCTTCATACCTCCTCTCTACAACTTCTTCTTCCCTACTGGAATGGACTGGTCCCTTAGATGTTCTACTTGCAACTTCTTCTTCTTCTGCTACCAGCAACGGTACCCCTTTATCAAGTATACTATTGCTTGTCTCTTTGGGTGCTGGAAGGGTCTGCTATATCAAATCAACAGGCGGTGATGTGGACAACACTGGTTGATCTACAGATTGTCCTTTTGATCTTGTCCGTATACCCGGCCTCACAGTGGCACGAGAAAATGCCTTTGATTCAACTTTCGCGATGATTTGATGGATATAAGTATTCCCTCCCAAATCCTGTCCTCCCTTCTTTGGGGCTCTTCCTCTGCCCCTTTTATTCTAATCTCTATTCATGCAAGTTGATGTGATGAATATTTTGATACGATAACAATTCTCAGGACCTAGAGTAGGGCGTCAAAAGACCATTCCCTCCCCAGGATGAGATATCAAGCGGAAAGGAAAATAGATAAAGAAAATGAAACCTAGGGTTTAGGGCCTAGAGCAGGGCATCAATGGACCGTTCCCTCCCCAGGACAAGAAACCAAACAAAAAAAAAGAATACACACAAGGAAATCCAACACTCGGATCTTGAAGCAGAGCGTCAGAAGACCACTCCCTCCCCAGGGCAAGAGATTGGGTTTTCCCCAAAATAAAAAAAAAAAAACAAAAATGCAAGAATAATTTAAACTCAAGGCCTGGAGCAGGGCGTCAAAAGACCACTTCCTCCCTAGGACGAGAGATTGGGCCTAAAGATAAATACAAAAAAACCAAAAAAACAAAACAAAGAAATAACTACGCTTAGGACCTGGAGGAGAGTGAGAGAACTCTTTCTCTTCCTAGGACAAGAGATTGACCCTCTGGTCAATACAGATTGTTTCTTTCACCTTGTTAGCCTTCCCCGGCAACGATGCCAAAATGTTGGTGTCCAAGTATGAACAAATTCACCAACCCTTTTCCTACATTAATTCATCAATCTGGGTGCGTACTCTTTTCAAGGTAATGCACAAGATATATGCAGGAGCAAGGTTACAGTCTATATCAACCAAGGGTTCGTGATTAAGAAATCAAAGCATCACTGTAACAGTAATGGAAATGAGTTGCAAAACTTAAAATGGCATACACAACAATCATTACAATCTGTAATAGCAATAAGGAAATAGATACAACAAGTAAAGCAACACACAAAAAGGAAACACGCAACACCTGATCAGAAGAGCGGTCCTAGCTCTCGATCAGCGCCGCATTTACTCACAACCGAAGATAGAACAACAAAGAGTTTATATTTTATTAATCTGAAGAAAACTGTTACAATACATATCCTGGTACAGCTAACCCTTCGCATAGGAATGATCCATATTTTATACAATACAGGGGGTGATAACATCTTTCCCAAAACCTGGCAACCACATGCCCAAAAATATACATTAGTTCAAAACAACACTAGTGCTGAGAGAGCGAGAACAGAAATGATCCAAAATGGATTGGGAACAACTACAAGTTGGTTATGCTATTTTAGTGTTGCTGAATGACTGTCGTGAATTACATAACTGCCACTATATGCTGGGAGATCAACACCTGCTCTCCGAAATCTACAGACATAACAAGTTTTAGTGGCTTACATAGGTAAAACCCTCGTGACTTTACTTCATTAATTAAATATTCCAAGAGATAGAGCAAGGAGGGTTACCTCATAGGTTTAGCATAATAGATATATGTTAATGAGTGCAAAAAGGATGAAAAGATGAGTGGAAATGTAGGGAAAAGTTAAGCAGATTTGTTGCCCAACAAATATCGCAGATCACAATATCGCATTATACCTTTTTGCTTTTCTTACCTTCTCTTGTGTTTCTGCAAGATGCGAGCCGCTCGTTTATTGTCTCAAAACATAGCTACTTGTCAGGTTTTTCGATGTAAAGACCTTTTTTAATCAGTGGAAAACCTAAACACTTGTTCGTGATGTATTTAAGGAGCGGGTCAAGGTCTTGATCGCGTTTCGCAATATCGACTGATGGTAAGTTTGCAGTGTTCTTTTGAATGCTCAAAATGCTATGCGATAAAGGTTATGATGCCATCACAATTTCTCATCTCGCTTGTTTTGAGATAACCTTTTAAGGCGGGCTCTTCATAAATAACGATATGCAATGTGAGACTTGGCTTTTGAAGGGAAAAGATTAAGGACCTAGTTTATGTCAAAAATATGACAGTTTCGAGGTATAAAGCATAGAATCATCTTTAAAACGTTTTTCACTGGATTTGGTGGGTTAGCAAGGTCTTTTGGTGATGCTTAATCATGCAGTATGTGGGAAGGAAAGCACTTAGCATTTCTTTTGAAAAAAAGGGGGTTTGATTGATATCTTGCTTTATTCCAAAAATAAAAGAAATGCCTAAATGCCATGTTTATTTTTTTGGATGGATTTTTAAAGGGTCCCCATTTATTAATGTAATATTAACTACTACTATTAATAAATGGGGGGTTGTTGAATAGCACAACAATTGGTGATTCACTTGGAAGAACTAGTGATCTCTTAGAGTTTTTTGAAATTTATAAAACTTACAAAATAAAGATAGTTTTGGAAATAAAAATAAATTACATGGAATATAAGGTAAGCAATACTTCTCATTAATAATAAAACAAAATCTACTTAACTATCATTCTTTTGATTATTCTTTTCTCATAAGAAAGTCACTTTGTCTACATCAGTGATTAGTTGGTTTTAAAGATAAAAGCAAGGAGACTCTCCTTAGATCAGTTTTTCATATACTCAGTTGTCATAGGTAGAGCCTTTGCTGCCAGCAAGCATTCATAGCCTCAACAAGGTTACCTTTTAACCAACAATGATTCAGTATCCCACCAAGATCAGAATGCAATCTTAAAGATAAGCTTGTTTGTATACTTATTGCTTTCTTTATTTTCTAAAGTAATTAATTATTCCTTCAAATCTTCATCTTTTATCTCTTAAAGGACAATGTCCTGGTTTGGTGACCAAAATTGACAATGCCATTCACTTGATTTGTAACTTAGCTGAACAAGCTGGCTCTTGATGAGACCCCTTATCTTTTGACTAATATAATCTTAAGCCATTACCTTGTTTTGATATGCAGTATTGGTAACGTTAGTTAGTTATAATCTTATGATCATGGTAAGCTGACTCTTGATGAGACCTCTTATCCTTTAAGTTTAAGTATATTTTAGAATTACACTCTAAAAATGAAAACTGATTAGGTGGGGAGAACCATTGGCTCCTAAAGAGCTTCTAGACGAAAATTGTAGAGTTTTAAAGATGCTTTTCTATAGAGAGACTTTGCTTTGTTATTGATACTTTTCTTGATTGATGTAAATGAAAAATTTCTTTCTAAAGCTAAGCCTCATCAAAGATCATATAATTTTGGTAGAAAACAACCAGTTTTTGAAGCAATAGAACTTAACTATATATTTCATATGTGAATATTAATTTCATAACAATCTTTACTTACACAAGTGAAAAGTCAAAATTAAAAAGAGACTATCCTTTGTAAAGCCAAAAGTAAATGTTTTTCAACTCATATTATTCTTTCTAAAAAATTAACTATAAGCAATAATATACAATGAACAGAAGAGATCATATTCTATGGAAAGTATTTCTTTAAAATCTACCCATTAACAGGTAGAGATTCTCTCTTACTTGATAAATATTGTAATAGAAAAGTTGATGGGCCTATTTGTTCCACAATTTGAAATGGGCCAAGCTACATTTGTTGGAACTTGGTATTATTACCTTTCTCTTCGTGGGCTTTATCCCATTAGAATACTAGGTCTCCGAGTTGAAAATATTTAGAAGTTACAGAATTTGAATCAAAGGAGGCTTTGACTAACTACTGATGATGTGCATGTGTGATCCTGGCCTTTTCTCGTTCCTCTTCAAGCTTAAGGATTTGTAACTGTCTAACCTGCATAGATGAGGAAGGAGTTTCTTTAATGAATTGAACTAAGGCTAAAGGGGGAATAGCTACATTTGTTGGCAAGACAACTTCTTTCCCATAGACCAAATCAAAAGGGGAAGTGCCAATGGAGGCTTTTTGAGTTATTCAATCTGTCCATAGAGCAAACACTAAAGACTTATGCCAGTTCTTCTGGCTTTGGTCAACAGTTCGCTTAATAATCCTAATGTGATTCTTGTTTGTGGATTTAGCTAACCCATTTCCTTGTGGATAATAATTAGTAGATTACTTAAGCTTAAAACCTCTTTTAAGAGAAAAATCTGTCATAACATTGCCTGAAAAATAAGATGCATTATCAAATATCAAGGGAGATGGTAGGCCAAATCTGGTAATGATAAATTGATCTATGAATTCAATAATGTTTTCAAAATTGGCTACCTTGAGTGGAATTGCTTCTACCTATTTGGTGAAATAATCAGTAGTTGTAAGGATATATCTATGCTGCTTAGAAGAATGAGAAACAATCTCACCTATTATGTCCAATCCCCATTGTTCGAATGGTTGGTCAATGTTGACTGGCTGTAATGGTAATGTGGGTTTCCTCTGTCTTCCAGCAGTTGTTTGACAAATCTTACATTTCCTTACATAGCTGTGCACATCTTTGAATAGTGTTGGCCAGTAATAGTTGGCATGCAAGGTTTTATGTGCTGTAGTATCTCCTCCAAAGTGACCACTAGCTAGTCCATCATGAAGTTCCTGCAACATCTTCTCTGCCTTAGATTTTTCAAGACATCTAAGTAAAATAGATTCATAATTTATTCTAAACAACACATCATTGACAATTTGATATTGTCTAGCTTTTAATCTCAAGGCCCTTTTCTTTGTGTAATTTAATTAGGTTGGGGCATATCCATTTCTCAAGTAAAATAGGATATCGACATATCTTGACTCAGTGTCATTAAGGCTTACCTCATAGACTTGTACATTGTCACCTGAATGCTGTAATGCTGATAGATTTGATGCTGTTGCCAACATCCTGCAAAAACCTTGACCTTTTACAATTTTTGTTGGTTTGATTTCGATGTCATAATCTTGCAGTGCTGTAACCCATTTCACTCTCTTTTCACCTACATCCCTTTGTATTAAAATATTTCTTACTGCCGAGAATGGTACTATTACTTTGGTGTGGGTTTTGAGGAGAAAAGGTCTGAAGTGTTTTATTGATTTGAAAATAGCAAAAGCTTGTTTTTCAACATCTGAGTAATGCAATTCATCTCCTTGCAAATTGGAGCTAAAGAAAGAGATTGGGGCTTCAAAATTTTCTTGATTTACTTGTGTCAATATGGCTGCATACGATTTCTTAGAAGCGAAAGTGTATAAAATGGAATGATTTGAAAAATTTGGCGTTGTTAAGGATGGGGCATTTATGATTGCTTGTTTTATCAAGTTAAAAGCTTCATGTTCCGAGTGTCCCCATTTTAACAAAGGATTTTTCTTTATCATGGATTGAAGAGGTAAAACAATTCATGAGAAGTTAGGGACAAATCTTTTAACAAAATTTATTTGACCTAGGAAAGACTGCATTGATTTTTTGTTATGTGGTAAAGGTATTTCAGAGATTTCTCTAATTCTGTCAGGGCCAATATGAATTCCTTCTTTGGACAGAATGAATCAAGGAGCTTTCCTTCACTTAATGCAAAAAAAGATTTATTGGGATTAAGAGAAATTCCATACCTTTGGCAACAGTCAAAGATTTTCTTTAAATGCCCTAGATGATTACTACATTTTATGGAAGATACATTTATATCATCTAAGTAGATTACTACTGATTTGTTTACTAAACCTTTGAAGGTTATGTCCATGGCTCTCTGGAAAGTGGCACCATAATTAATCAGTCCAAATGGAATCTTCTGATAAGCATAAGTGCCCCATTTTGTCCTGAATGTAGTTTTCAGCTAGTCATCTGGATGTACTAAGATCTGATTATAACCTGAGAATCCATCCAGGTTAGACATTAGTTCTGAGTCTGCAATTGATTGCAATATCTGTTCCATAGGGGGTAATAGGAAATTTTCCTTTTGGAAAGATTTATTGAGGTTGCGAAAGTCTATACATATCCGAATATCACTGTTTTTTTTCCTTACTGGGACAATATTGGAGACCCATCGGGAATGTCTGATAGGAAAAATAATCTTAGCTTTCAACAGTTTATTCAATTCAGATTAATTTGACTTTCTAAATTAGGATGGATCTTCCTTAATTTCTGCTGAATAGGTCTTTCATCAGATGTCATGGGAGTAGTATGTTGAATAATAGAGGTGTCGTATGTCTTAGGATCTTCATAGTTCCATGCGAAGACATTCTTGTACCTCTTCAACAAACCTATAAAGGTTGATTTTTCGTATGACGTAAGTCTGACACCTAGATTAATATTTTGAGTTTTTAGGTCAATCCCAAGATTGATCAATTGAAACCTCAGAGTTGAACTCTGAAGTTTTGAATTGGTGGATCATTTAAATCTGTCTTTGAGGTCATATAAATCTTCCAACTTAACTACATATTTTGGTATACCGTTATTGACTATTTCTTGTTTAAGTTGGTTATCATGCTGGTCTTTATCAACTATCTAGTCATCATAAGAGCCTTCTGAAGTCAGGAAGATTATGATATCTAGATAATTATTAAATGCTCTCTAGTTGGTGATATTATCGAGAATAGAAGGCCTAAAAATTAATTCAATGGAAAATCGATCAGGGCTGTAATCCTTTGGTGGGATAAGCTTGGAAGCGATGTTAGCTAGAAGATCAGCACTAGCATTTTGGAGTCTTGGAATAGGGGAAATATTAAATGCTGTAAAGTGAAAGGTCAGGTCTTGGAATAACGACTGATGGTGTTTCAAATGTCCTGACAAACAGTGTATAGTATTTCTCACCTGTTTTATTACAATCTATGAATCTTTGAATACTTGGAGGTGTTTGATATTAAGGCCAATTTCATTATACAAACCTTGAACTAGTGCTTCATATTTAGTGGTGTTTTTTGTGAAATCAAACTCAAGTTTGCATGCTAACATAGTCTTTTCTCCCCTATGGGATAACTAATATGCATCCTTCTCCTACTCCATCATTGGATTTGATCCATCAAGAAATAATTTCCAAAACAAAGATCTAACTACAGGTTTATCTAAAAAATTTACACATTTAGAAGTGTCCGTTCGGAAAAAAATTTCGACTTGAGATACAAAAGAGTTTTCAAAGAAAGGTGAAGTGTGAGCATTAAAATTCCCTAGAAATGATTCTACAGAGTAGTTTCCTATGATATTGTTACTATATGCAACTGGTTCATTTTCTCCTTCTAGTTATGTTATTATGTACTTTTGATGTTTCTCGCGATGAACCCTTATTTGATTTAGCTTGCCATTATATGGAAGCCACATGTGAGACCAGTTAGTTAAAAAATAACCATGAAGTTTTTCTGACTAGTATCTACTAAGGATTAAGCCATAGAACTCAGGAATATCAGCTACAAGTATGTTAATGACTTGACAAACTTTAGGATTTGATGAAAGTATGATAGTTACTTGGTTAAGTTCCCCAATAACTTCAACCTGAGATCGATCTAACTATACTATACATACAACAAATTTATGAGGCTGAACATTCAACTTTGTACAAACTGTTCTAGGTAAGATGTTAGATGAAGCTATTGAATCAACTAAATAGTTGTGTAAATTCTTATTAAAGATTTCAAAAGTAAGGAGAAATGGAGGAGTATGAGATTTAGATATTCCTCCAATTAGAGTGATGTCGGTTGGATAAATCTTGTTTAAAGAGGTGCTGGGGGGCCTTCCCATTTCTTGGGTGTCTTGTGAGATCAGGATGATGCAGTAGGTATTGCTTTGAGTTCTTTGAGAAGTGCCTTCTGCTGATGCTTCAATTTTCTAAGCTCATGAAACATGATGTTTTCCCTAGTTTTCTTCATATCATCAATAATATTATATTCCATTTCATCAGAAACTATCAGAGTTTTAGGTGAAGGTGAAGAATCTGATTGAGTAGGAGTAGTTTGAGTGGATTTTGGTGAAGATTTCTTACTTGTTGCTTTGTCCCTGGGAGGTGGCATTAAAGTCTTCTACTTTGAATTTGTTTGTGACAATTCAACAGGGTTTTTACTTTGGGTAGCGACAGGTAATGCTTCTTGAGTTTCTTCATTGGAAAGGATAAAATCCCACATTCCTTATAATTCTGCCACTTCTTCATCGTCTGTTTGTTCTTCATTTTTTAAAACTTCATCCTCCTCTCCATCTGATTCGACATTTGATATAGCATTTGGAGGTTTAGGATCAGAAGGAGAATTCCCTTTAAATGGTCTAAAGGATTTCTTAGAGGAAGACTCTGCTACCTATTTTTTAATATCGACCATTTCGTTAGACATGGTCTTGAGGAATTTCTGTAACCCTTCAATATCAAAAATTTATTTTGGTGGTTTCTTCTTAGAGTTTTCCCTAAAAGTCACTTTCTTAGATTTTCGTTCTTCTAATGCGTTTTTCTCTTCTACAACTAGAATGCATTTTCCCACAGTTATTGCCTCTTTCATATTTTTCAGCTAAAGTTGGTTTGGCAGCTCTATCAATGAAGATAGCTATGTTTGAGGGTAGAGAAGAAATATACCACTCATTTTGGACCTCATCGCTGGGCTTAGACACTGTTGGTATTTTATTCAATAATTTATTGAAGCGAGAGTTGAAGTCCTTAATGTGTTCTTTCGGTTCGACTTTCAAATTGGAGAGATCATTGATTAGGGTAGATTTTGTTTTATCATCCCCAAATTTAGTTAAAAATTGCTCTTGGAAAGCATCCCAACTATTAATAGAACTTGATGGTAATGAGAAGTACCATGATCTTGCTGCTCCCTGTAAAGTATATGGGAATAATCTTACAACTGCGTCTTCTTCCACTACTTCATTCAAGTTAATGGACAACATTAAATTTTTTATATGTTCCTGAGCTAGTAGGTCCTTATCAGGATTGAATTTGGGTAACCATTTCGTTGGATGAGCTGGTAATTGATGTAAAGGCCCAACCATCCTAACAGATCCTGGGTTAGTCCATGGACTTGGAGGATTCTGTGTCATTGCTGGTATGTGAGTAGGAGAAGGTGTAGCAGTGGTTGAAGGTGATTGGGTAGAGGAACATGTAGTTCCTGTACTTGTGTGAATCATGATCTAGAGTGGTGAGGGGGATGATTCATCTCGTGATGGTATAAATGGAATGAATGAAGATGATGAAGGAATCTCACTGTGAGATTCAAAGGGTGTTTTCTTAGCTTTCTTACGGCTTGGCAGAGGGAATTTGAATAGAGGGATTCCAAGCTTTTCACTATGTGCTCTAGTTAACCATTGAGATGGGGTAAACTGAGAGGTAACACTATCTTGGGATAACTTAGATTCTTCTTGAGATAATGAAATCCCCTGTAATCTATGAATCAAAGATTGAACTTCAGGGGCTCCGGTATAAGAAGAATGATCTGGCTTTTTTGGGATTTCAGCAGTGGGTTTTGTAATTTTCTTTGCAACTTCTCGCTTAGGATTAGGGGACTTGGAATGCTTTTGAGAAGTTGGAGGTGATGGTGAGGGAGTTTTACTCTTATAATGGCATGTTGATTTGGATTTACTTTCCATTCACAGTCAGGCCCTCCTTCTAGTGCCAAAATGTTGAAGCCTCAAAAATCGTTGCTTCAACTTGGAAGAAAGCCACCCTTTCCAGACCTTGGTTGGTAGCTCCTTTTTCGTTTGGAGTAGTGGCTCCAACTGGGGATAATGGGACCAGTTTCCCAATCTATTTTATGATTATGCTGATGGGGTGATATGTGATATTTTGGAGTAACGTTTAAGCTAAAAGTTGATCCAGGTACGGGTGTGACAAAGGACCCTTCCAAGACCTTTTACTTTCAGGATGTGTTAAATTGCATTTTTAAACGAACATTAATGAATACATCTACATGCTGTAAAGAAGAGGAACATGACAATCATCAACACATGAAAACATAAGCCATTGATAACAGAGCTCGTCCAGGAGGGACTACGTCTTTGGGCCCCAGTGTCAAGATGGTGTAGGCCGCTGCGTTAAGTCCTGTCAATAGTGATGATGTACATAAGAGGTGATGTCCCTATCATACAAGGAAAATTCCCTCATGAAGGAGTGGCTCCAAGAGATGTTCCACTACAGGAACTCTCAGTCAAAAAGGACTCCTATTAGTATGACACAAACTCATGCATGATGATCATCCTGCCAACATGGCATAAAAGGGAACTCAATGCAAACATGCATGACGACAACATGAGTATCCCATCAACATACAACAAAGGGATCTCAAAACACAACATTGCGAATCATGACAACAAGTACATCCCACAAAGAATTCCACGTCACATCAAGCAGGAATCATGGGACAAGTAAGAAACAAGATTGCACATCAAGCATCAAACAGGGATCTGTGTAGCACAATACATAGCAAAAAGAAGTACATGAACACACTGCATATACCTCACATTCTAGTGCCATCTGAGGAAAATAATGTCAAACTACAGATGCTGGCTGAACCATCAATCTCGCGGCATCGAATCTCATGGAATGATTGCTCGCACGTTGAATGCTGACACCTACACTCCAGTTTGAAAAGTGGCCAAAAGATGAAATGATCAAATGGAAAATCTAAATGCACCATCATATTTGTGGTGTCGAATAGTGAAAAATCGACTATCAAATTTCTGAATTCTAAGAAAATGAAAATCTGGGGCTTAAGGAATATTTTATATTCCCCCTAGATTCCTCAAATATTCCCTCCTCCGGGTCCTCTGCAAATCGGCTGCTTAGATCAAGAAACTGACTATGCCATCGGGTTTTGTGTCACCGAGAGGTGTAATATTGACATAAAATTTGTCCAATTTGGACACTGCAAAAACTCCACCCTCCTGGAAATTTCGCTTAGTCATGGTTCCACCTGCATAAAAATTAATAGAAAAACGACTCTACCTCGTTTTCTGTGCCTGCTCCTAATTCCTCCATCTGTTTGTGGGTGCATTGAAAAAATTGGGTTTATATAAAATTTCCTGGTGGAGTTTACAAAAAGACCATTTGGAGGATTAGTATGAAGTTCAAATAATAAGGAGGAGGTCGGGTGGTCAAACCTTGACCTCTCCATTTTAATACACTAATCATTTTTTTGTTTGTTTTAAAAACTGGTGCATTTAATCGTTGGTGGGGTCCAGGTCCACCTTGGGAGGCTTGCCCCTTAACCTTTTCCATTTGCACGCATTGGAGTACTATATATGGGGGTGCATTGTTTGTTGGTTTTATGTGTGACATGGTTGGTTGGGCCACCCATGGTGTGGGCGGGCCACGTGGCCAGGCAGGTTCGATTCCTGCCAGCCCAAATACATGGTATTACATATATAGCGGTGGGTTGTTGGGAGGGTGGCGAGGTTGGTGGCTTGCCACCCAAAAATATTAATATTATATTTTATTAATTTTTTTTTTTAATAATATAATGGGCATTTTGAAACCTCGGAAATTTTGACCGAAGGAGTCAAATTATCCATTCAACAATTTCACTTAGATTCTTGCCGGAGTTGGCTAGATTCTGTCTGCCCAGAAAAATTCCAAATTGTGTCTCCATTAAGCCTGCCTAGTCATCAAAAGTCGACCAAAACTTTGAATGCCTTTATCTTCCTCACCCGGACTTGAATCGACAAACCATTCACACCACCACGCTCAAGATGATGAGATCTACGCTCTAGTCCTAGTTCAAAACCATTCTGATCACTTTGATTTTTGAGCTTCCATAAGCCCTCTTTGTCCTGTGTGTGTCTCTGGAGCCACCTGTATTAATCCTCCCCACCGAGGAGCTTTTGGTCCTCCAAAAGCATGAAAAATAATATGCAACTTCTCTGTACCTTGTTTACACCACAATTGTCCTGAAAGGTCTCGCTTCCATCTCCTTCACCTTTTTTCTTCGAAGCCTTAAGTGATGTGTCGACACCTGCCACCTCTGCAACCTATAGTACATTTTTTTTCAAATTACATGCTTGACTTACATGACCAACTAATGACCCAAGCATCCCACACTTGCCACGAGTTTATAACACATACTCGGTGGTCAAGTTTACATCGAGATGGAAATGATACCCCAGCTATGATAACAAGGCCGAAATATCATTGTTGCTTCAACAAGTGATGGGAAACACATCATCAATGCAACACATGATTTACAAAGATAGGGCCAAACTCTATTTTTCTTTGACAAGTGAAGGAAACATGACATCACTTTCACAGTTTATCATGCAACTCAAAATAAGACTAGACATCATTGTTGCTGAACAAGTGATGGAAAACACATCATCACTTTTACATTTTGAAATGCAACAAATGATTTACAAAAGCACGACCATGAAACACTAACATATCTAGAAACCATTTCTCACTTATCAAGGTGAATGGGTCATCTCCTTGTGGTGGTTTTTCTTGTCAAACAACTGATTCACCTGGTTCATGCACCGATGATTTGTATTTAAGGCATTGCTCTGGATGGAGCCTCCAACATGTGGCTCTTTGATGGCCACTTCTATTGCAATGACTGCAATACATCTTCTTCCTCCAGATCTGTTTAACATTTTTCTTTACCTGTTGTTGAGGGGGTCTTTCACGCCTCATCCTTTTGTGTGCTTCGATTCTTTTCCAATACTTAGAAAATGTATGGTTATGTAATC
The DNA here is from genome assembly GCA_000404065.3 of Pinus taeda. Lineage (NCBI taxonomy): Eukaryota > Viridiplantae > Streptophyta > Pinopsida > Pinales > Pinaceae > Pinus > Pinus taeda. The sequence continues at coordinate 43,148 of APFE030788829.1, forward strand.
CACAAAAGGTACATGTTTTTCGATGCCATGTTTTATGTTCATCATTAAAAACATGATTATAATCGAAATGAATATTCAAAAATTGAAACTGGTTATACATTTCCTTGCCATCTCTAGTGTAAGTATGGCGATGAGAGCTTGCCTTAGCTCTTTCCTTGCCATGGGCACTACCATGGGATGATGGGGATGTGTTCCCATAATTCTCTTTCCTTGACAATTTTGATGATGTCTCAGAAGAATTTGACACCTTCGAGCATCCTCCCTTGGTGTATCTCAAGCCTGTAAATTGAGGTCTCTACACAACCTCCAATGGTTGAGTTATGCCTTGGTTATTAACACCAATCTATTCTTCCTCCTAATGCCTCGTCCTTGTAAGGAGCCTCATGTTTGTCCTTGTAATTGGGATCTCCAAATCTCCAACAAAAAGCGTACTATGTGAAGACGAAACTGAAAGGAAATCAACATTACCTCCTCTGTCGATTTGGAAATAACTGATGAGGGCTTCTCATCATCTGTTGTTGGTGGTTCGCTAGATGTTTCGGCGCATTCCCCAACTCATTTTCTGACATAACCAAGTCCTATTCGACACGGTAATTCCTCTACTTTTATGTGGTTAACAATGCCTTGGCCATTAATGCCCAAACATTTTTCTTCATACCTCATTTTCTTCAACAATTTGGAGCCAATTCCTGTGGTGTAATTTTCAAAAACAACGAAATCATCATCAGGACACATACATGAATTCAGAGAACTACTTTTCACCTCACATGGGTCATGCTGCAAATTTTCCAAGGCCTCATCCTTTGCTTGTAGCTGTCGTAGCAAACTATGTTTCTCCTCTTTCTCTTCATGTAGAAGCGTCTTCAATTCAATGTTCTCTATTTGAAGATTATGTTTGTTGTGCTTTAGTTCTTCTAGGGCCTCTTTTGTGCCTTGCAACTGAAGCTGCAATCGCTCCTTTTCCTCTGTCTCTTTCTGTAGAGTTTCATACATTATTTCCACCCTTTTGGAAATTTTGAGCATGGTCTCGTACATCACTTTTTCATCCACTGTCGTTGCACGTTCCATTGTTCACGCTTGCAATTCACATCGACGTAAAGAGCACTCTGATACCACTTGATCCAGGTCCGGGTGTGACAAAGGACCCTTCCACGACCTTTTACTTTCGTGATGTGTTAAATTGCATTTTTAAAAGAACATTAATGAATACATTTGCATGCTATAAAGAAGATGAACATGACAATTGTCAACACATGAAAACATAAGCCATTGATAATGAAGTTTGTCCAGGAGGGACTGCGTCTCTGGGCCCCAGTGTCAAGATGGTGTAGGCCACTGTATTAAGTGTTATCAAAAGTGAGGATGTACATAAGAGGTGATTTTGCTATCATACAAGGAAAATTCCCTCATGCAGGAGTGGCTCCAAGAGATGTTCCACTACGGGAACTCTCAGTAAAAAAGGACTCCTATCAATATGACACAAAATCATGCATGATGATCATCCCACCAACATGGCATAAAAGGGATCTCAATGAAAACATGCATGACGAAAACATGAGTATCCCATCAACATACAACAAAGGGATCTCAAAACACAACATGGAAAATCATGACAACAAGTACATCCCACAAAGGATTCCGCATCACATTAAGCAGGAATCATGAGACAAGTAAGAAACAAGATCCCACATCAAGCATCAAACATGGATCTGTGTAGCACAATACATAGCAAAATGAAGTACATGAACACACTACATATACCTCACATTCTATGGCCATATGAGGAAAAGGGTGTCAAACTGCTTAAGCTGGCTGAACCATCAATCTTGCGATGTCGGATCTCATGGAATGACTGCTCGCATGTTGAATGCTCACCTGCACTCCACTTTGAAAAGTGGCTGAAAAATGAAATGATCAAATGGAAAATATGAATGCACCATCAGATTTGTGGTGTCGAATAGTGCAAAATCGACTGTCAAATTTGTAAATTCTGAGAAAATGAAAATATGGGGCTTAAGGAATCTTTTAGATTCCTCAAAGACTCCCTCCTCTGGGTCCTCTGCAAATCGGCTTCTTAGATCAGGAAACTGGCTACGCCATCGGGTTCATGTTGCCGAGAGGTGTAAGATCAACATAAAATTTGTCCAATTTGGACACTACAAAAATTCCACCCTCCTGGAAATTTTGCTCAGTCATGGTTCCACTTGCATAAAAATTAATAAAAAAATGACTCTGCCTCATTTTCTATGCCCGCTCCTGGTTCCTCCATTTTCCTATGGGTGCATTGAAAAAATTGGGTTTATATAAAATTTCCTGGTGGAGTTTACAAAAATACAGTTTCAAGGATTGGTATGAAGTTCAAATAATAACGAGGAGGTTGGGTGGTCAAACCTTGACCTCTCCATTTTAATACACTTATCATTTTTTTTTTTTTTTTTTTTTTTTTTTTTTTTAAAACTAGTGCATTTAACTGTTGGTGGGGGTTGGGTCTACCTTGGGTGGCCCACCCCTTAACCTTCACCATTTGCATGCATTGGAGCACCGTATATGGGGTTGTGTTGTTTGTTGGTTTTATGTGTGACATGGTTGGTTGGGCCGCCCGTGGTGTGGTTCGGCCATGTGGCTAGGTGGGTTCGATTCCCACCAGCCCAAATATATGTATTACATATATAGCGGTGGGTTGTTGGGAGGGTGGCGGGGTTGGTGGCATACCAACCAAAAATGTTTATATTAATTTTATTTTTATTTTTATTTTTTTAATAATATAATGGGCATTTTGAAACCTTGGAAATTTTGACCGAGGAGTCAAATTATCCATTCAACAATTTCACCCAGAATCTGGCCGGATTCCGTCTACCGGAAAACTTCCAAATTGTGTCTCCATTAAGCCTGCCTAGTCATCAAAAGTCAACCAAAACTTTGACTGCCTCTATCTTCCTCATCTGGACTTGGATCGATGAACTGTTCACACCACCGCAATCAGGACGACAAGATCTACGCTTTGCTCCTAGTTCAAAACCATTTTGATCACTTTGATTTTTGATCTTCCATAAGTCCTCTTTGTCGTGTGTGTGCCTCTAGAGCCACCTAGATCAAAATTAATCTAATCTAAACTAATAATCACATGCATTTTATCCTAATTTAAACACTATCTAATTATAATTATACCCGGGAGTAAATTGATGTATGCGATCTACAATAATGTCTAAAAGCAATTGATAATAAAGATCATTCAATTGCAATGAGAAATGCATTCATTTAACAATAACCTTTTCATATAAAAATTTAGTCGAAATGATTGTGAAATATATATCGCATAAGAAATTATTCATGTATTCAGCATAAAATATAGATCATCATCATACAAAAGTGCAATAATGCAAACCAAGATTCAAAATTTCATACATAAACAACTTGAAGGGAAATTATTGCTTGATACATAAGTAAAAAGAATTACAAGATAAAAGTACCATTTATAATACGTCCTACTCGTGTGCTTTAGAAATATTGATCTACTTTCAGTCCATTCAATACCATCTAAGAGTACAAAAGTGTAATTTCAGTAGAAGATGCTAGATCAGATAAAAATAAATCCCGTTCCATTAATTTCACCAAAACTTCCTCAAAGGGACAGAAGTGCATGTTTTGAAGATAGTTTGTGATAAAATTTCTGGATCCCTCTCTAAATGCATGAGAGGGGTTTAAATACTTAAATTATAAAACTAAAAATAGATAATTACAAAAATAGTTGAGGAGGTTTAAATGACCTTCCTCAAATTATGCAAAATAAAACTAAAATAGAAATGAGCATGGTGACTAATTGTTTTGCATTTGATCCTTTAGATTGCAAATGTCCGTCATGGGCTTGAGTTGTGTCGGTTGGTCGATTTCAGCTTTTCAACTATCCAGTGAATATGGCGTTAGTCAGCGCTGGCACCATTTTCTCCGTAGAAGCGGTTAGGCGTTGCAGGGTCATCCACTAGCTGTGAGGTTTTACCAAATGTCACAAATATGCTTCCCAGTTTAACCTGGTCGTTTGCCTAATTTCTTATGCTTTTTCTTCTGTTGCCTATCTCCACTGTAGTTCAAGTTGTTTTACATTAGGAAGAAAACCTGGAATGGATTTTGCCATGAGGTTGGCGCTATGTAAATTTTCATTAATATTTTCAATGACACTGTTTGTTGCTGCTGCCGCATCTGCTATTTCCTTTTCTGCCTCTTTAAGCCGAGAATCCCAATTCACAAATAAGATTTATTTATGAAACTCCTCTAGTTTAGGCAAGTCAGCATTTCTCCCATCTTCTGAATTCTACTAGGTGATAAAGTCGGAGACCTTTTTCAAGATTTCATCATATTCAAGTCTCGTTTCCACGACTTGACTTGTCATTTTTCGCTTGTTTTGCAATAAGAATTCCATTGCGAAATCTTCTGGCATAATAGCTCCTTTTGGTGCATCAGCTTGGAGTTAAGGTCGAGTGCCTTAGCGGTAAACTAATCAATTTTTGGATCATCCTTATGTAGATCAGTTATTCCTTGTATTTGCGCTTCCTTCTTTGCTAAGCTGGTTTGATGTTTTATTTGCATTTTCTCAAACTCTTGTTGTAGTTTAGCTAATTGTATCTCTGCATGCTGGTTAGATTTTTCTTGTTGTAATTGTTGTTCAAGCGACAAAATTTTATCTTCTTTTTCTTTAAGCAACATTTTCACCTTTGTTGCTTTATCGATGGTCGCTATAGCATAGGAACCTGCAAACTGTGATAGTCTAGTAAGGTTGGCAAACGGGTTGATTGGTGAGTCTTTCCAGAGAACATCCATCAGTTCATTATCAGGGGTAGTAACAGTTGTAGAATCCAACTTCCTTTTCGTCTTTTGTCTTTCAACAACGACCTTGTGTTGTGGGCTATAAAACACATCTAGAGGGGGAATCTCCTTTATTCTCAAAATAATTTCAGAGGTCGGGGTAACAGGGATGTGTTCTACCTCTTGAGTATTTACAGTCTCCTCTGCTGTAATTTCCTGAGTTTTTTTCTGTTGTGGAGTGTGCAACTTTGGTGATTGTTCCTCTATATTGAGCCTTTTATTAAAGTTGTCCCATTCTTCCTCTAAATAAATCACCAGGGGTTTTATTGGATGTGTGGAGGTGGCATGGATTTCAGTTTGTTTGCTAGTTGAAGTTTGATCAACTGTCTTCTATGTAGATTGGGCTGTATCCTTTTCTGCCTCCCTGCTTCAGATTTTCCCATTTTGTGATGACTTCTCTGATTCCTTGGTAGATTTCTCTTGTGATTCTGCTCCAGAATCAGTTTTCGGATTTTCTTTGGAGTCACCTTCTATACTTACACTGGGAGTAGGCTCCCTTATTGGTTCAATCAATAATTGGTCCAATGGGACCTTTGTTAGCCTTCTTTCCCTGTACTCGTAAAAGGTTTCAAGATATTCACGGTCAAAAAGTAATTGTGCATATGCTTCACCTTTGTGAAGGTGTTTTTCTCCAAAAAGATCTCATCAAATGCATCTTCTTCATTACTAAATTCTTTTATTTTCAGCATGGTGGTAAAGTCTTTGACAGTGCCGAATGGGTCATATTGCCTTCCATGGAATTTAGGTAATTGCAGAGATAACATAATATTTGCTTCTTTAAATGCATTTCCTAGGTCGTGTAATGAAAATGCTCCACATTGCAAAGGGAATGTAGGCCAGATGGCCTTTTTTGCTCCCTTTAATGTTTTTCTCATCCCTCCCTCATTACCTGTTTGATAGGCTATCTCTCTAGCCATCAATTTGTCCGGAACATAGTATGGGAGGACATGGGGGGGGGGGGGGGGGGGTAATGCTGCCAAATACCTTGATATATGTAAATGTATCTTCCCCAAACCATTTGGCCACTGGGAAGATATCTATCTTGGCTTCTTGGAAAACCTGGGGGCATCTCGGTTATAAAGCCGTTTGTGGATAGGAAGCATAAATCCATGAAAAATTTTGAAAAAATGTGGTTGAAAGTTAGATTCCTAGATGTCTTTATGGTATATGTGAATGGGAAGTGGATTTTGAATAGTCCACTTCCATCCCATGACAGGAAATTTCGAACCGAAACAAATTGCATACATTACATAGGCACTCATAAAAAATGGAGGGTAAACCCTCGAAGCAACACTTCTTTTCCTTCTATACTCCATTATTGTTCTTGCTAAATTCTCAGACAAAATTTGTGCCCAAGTCATTACAGTTGCATTAACGGCTGCATCTATTAGTGGCAACCATTCTGGGGAGAATTTAGTACTATCGGGTTCGCCAAATAGTCTACATAGCATGGTCGTTGCAAAACTATGAGGGGGACAAATAGACTTAGTATTGTACATACCATTCTTGTCTTTCTTGATTTTTCCCTCATTATTTGACTAGGTCCGGGTGCAGTCCACTGGGTCCTCGTTCTCTTTGGCAAACTTCTCGATGAACTCCCTATTATAGATGACTTGTGGCTCTAGTAGTGGTACATAAGCCACAGGTTGTCCGGCGTAAAAGGTCTCATAACCTCTTAGATTCTTGTCTTGAATTCTCTATATGAGATATCAGCTTCATCAATAACCCATTTAACCATGTCTATATAAGGGATTATCTTCGGGTGCACAGCTATGCAATGGAAAAATGAGCATGTTGTCTCAAACATAGAAGCATCTAAGGAATCACGTCCATCAACTGTAACCTTCATTTCCAGAATCCTTGGTTTCTCTTCCTCGAGTATATTATACATGGCCTCCCATGTAGAGGTTCCTCCCTCTCTGTTGCATGAAGTATCCGTAAATAAAGGAGTCATTTCTGACTTCTTAGAGATGACTACCTTGCCTTTCTTTACCATTGCTCCCAAGGATTTGCTCTGTAGATTTTCCTTGAAAATGAGGAATAATAGCTATCGGATACACAAAGATGAGAATGAATGTGAAATGAAATAATGTGGATAACTTGTAAAGGTGATAAAAGGAGTTTTATTTGAACGCACGTAAGAAGATATCATATCACGTTAAATGGATTTGCACACATAAATGCAATTAACTCTTACTAAATGTCCACTAATGCTTCATTATCCCTCAGCTTTAATGCTCATAAATGTGTACAATATAAATTGGGAAGAAATCTTCTAGGGTGGCGAGCCTTTGAACTGCGATAATGGAAATTTTGCGATTTGTGAAGCAATATCATAGATTGCAATATCACATTACACCTTTTCGCTTTTTTACCTTCTCTTGTGTTTCTGCGAGATGCAAGATGCAAGCCACTCGTTTATTGTCTCAAAACATATCTACTTGTCAGGCTTTTCTATGTAAATACCTTCTTTAATGAGTGGGGGACCTAAACATTTGTTTGCGATGTATTTAAGGAGTGGGTCCAGGTCTTGATCGCGTTTCACAATATCGACTGATGGTAAGTTTGTGGTGTTCTTTTGAATGCTTGAAATGCGATGCGATAAAGGTTATGATGCCCTCACAATTTTACATCTCGCTTGTTTTGAGATAACCTTTGAAGGCAGGCTCTTCATAAATAGCGATATGCGATGTGAGACTTGGCTTTTGAAGAGAAAAGCTTAAGGACCTAGTTTATGTAAAACATATGATAGTTTCGAGGTATAAAGCATCGATTCCTCTTTAAAACATATTTAACTGGATTTGGTGGGTTAGCAAGGTATTTTGATGATGCTTAATCATGAGGTATGTGGGAAGGCAAGCATTTAGTAGTTCTTTTGAGAAAAAGGGGGTTTGGTTGATATCTTGCTTTATTCCAAAAATAAAAGAAATGACTAAATGCTAAGTATATTTTTTTGGATGGATTTTTAAAGGGTCCCGATTTATTAATGTAATATTAACTACTACTATTAATAAATGGGGGGTTTTTGAATAGCACAACAAGCCCTCAAACTTAAAAATCAGAGAAAAGATGATATAATTAACAACTTCATTAACATACCATCTACCATAGGGAATCCAACGTGTAAAATGTTGAAAGATATACTTGATAATGAAGCCCAGGGAGATCCATTAGAGATTCCAAATAGTGATCATATACCTAGGACTGTCGTTCATAATAGTATACCAATTGAAATAGAACCAAGTAAAACCCTTAACATTAATGCCAATCTGGATAACCAACAACAACAAAAATTAATCCAGATTCTTCGCATATATAAACAGGCATTTTCCTGGGAATATTTAGATATGAATGGCATTGAACTAGAATTATGTACTCATCACATTTATATAGAGAAAGATGCCCGTGCTATTCGACAACCCTAGAGAACATTAAATCCACATCTCATGGATATAGTAAAATGGGATTTACAAAAACTGCTGGATGTTAATTTTACATACCCTATTTCAAATAGCAAGTGAGTTTCTCCATTAGTTTTCATCCCCAAGAAGAATGAGAAGTGGAGAATTTTTGTAGATTATAGAGAACTCAATAAGGATACCTAGAAAGACCATTTTTCCCTTCCATTTGTAGACCAACTCCTTGACACTCTCATTGGGAAGACGTTTTTATCCTTCTTAGATGGTTTTAGCAGTTATAACCAAATCCAGATCGCTCTCGAAGTTCAAGATAAGACCACATTTACCTGCCCATGGGGAAAATTTGCATAGAGTTTTACCTTTTGGGTCGTGTAATGCTCCAACCACTTTTTAAAGGGCGATCTTGAGTATTTTCTTTGATTTTATTAATGAAGGACTTGAGTTGTATATGGACGAATTTATCCCGTATGGTGATGAATTTGATCAAGCCTTAAAGAATCTGGGAAAAATGCTTGAACAATGTATTGATACCAGATTATGCCTTAGTCATGAAAAATACCATATGATGATGACCGAAGGTGTAGTTTTAGGATATTATATTTTTGTTGTAGGTATTCAAGTAGATCTAGTAAATATTGAGGTAATTATTAAGTTATCCACACCTCGTACACCAACAGAGGTACAAAGTTTCCTTGGCTATGTTGGATATTATCACAGATTTATAGATCATTTCTCAAAAATAGACACACCATTATATGTTTTAACAGGTAACGTCGAGTTTGAATGGATTGAAAAATCCAATGTTGCTTTTGCAGATCTTAATATGTTGGTTTCAATAGCCCCAATACTAAGAGGAATGAATTGGAATTTTTCCTTCCATATCTCATCAGACGCATCAGACACATCAATAGGCGTTGTCCTTTGATAGGAAGAAGACAAGAAACCATACATCGCTTACTATATCAGAAAAAATCTTGCACCGACTGAATTAAATTATACAGTGGCAGAGAAAGAAATTTTAACTGTTGTATATGCTATTAATAAATTTCATCATTATATACCAAGATATAAAGTTGTTATGTACACTGATCATTCTGCTATTATATATTTAGCTAACAAACCTTTTACTAATGGTCGGGTAACTCGATGGTTGCTGTTATTATAGGAGTTCGATATTGCCATCAAAGATCACTCAGGAAAAGAAAATCTCTTTGCAGATTTCTTGTCCCGAGTACCCAAGATAATTGACCCATCACTAGTGGATGATCAATTCCCAAACAAACATTTATTTGTCATGATAGTAAAAACATCCTGGTACGTTGATGTGGCGAATTACCTGGTAGTAGGAAAAATACTAGCACATTTGTCACCATGGGAAAGGAAATTTATTATTCAGCACAATGCTCGATTGCCCTGGATAGGCGGATATCTCTTCCACACAGGATCCAATTTTAAAATTCGCAGATGCATTAGGGAGGATGAAATTTATGATATTTTGAAAGTCTACCATGATGAACCCTATGGTGGGAATTTTTCTGATCCTAGAACTAGACACAAGGTACTCCAGATGGGTTATTACTAGCCCAAGATATTTAAAGACACTAAAAAGTATGTTCAAGGCTGTGACAACTGCCAAAGAATGAGTCGTCCTTGCCAAGCTGATGAAATGTCTCTACATCCGCAACTGGTAATAGATCCCTTTGAGAGATGGGTATTGGACTTCGTGGGTCCTTTTAATCCATCGTCAAACCAAAAAGTGTACATCTTAGTTTGCACAGACTACGTGACTAAGTGGGTGCAAGCAGTAGCATTTCCAAAAGCCACAGAAGAAGAAGTTATTAACTTCCTCTTTGAAATTTTTGTGCGATACAGATTACCAAGATAAGTAATAACAGATGGGGGATCACAATTTACTGCTCATAAGATTTCAGCCACCCTTCAAAATTATCATATGAAGTAAAAAATTACTTGTCCGTACCACCCCTGGGAAAACGGACCAGTGGAAAGCACTAATAAATTCCTAGAGGCACTTCTAATGAAAACAGTATCCATGGATTGTCGAAATTGGAAACTAAACTTCTAGAAAGCCTTATGGGCTTACCGGATGACATGGCGTAACACTACTGGTGACTCACCATATCATCTTGTTTTTGGTAAGGAACCTATCTTTCCGATTGAGTTTGAAATAAAGACTCTTAAAACCAGAAAGGAAGTCGGACTGGACTTCATAGAAGCACAAAAGAAACACTTGTAGTAGCTTAATGAATTGGACGAGGCACTCCTATTGGCTTTGCAATGCATAATTGTTATTCAATAGCATAGGGCTAAGTGGCATGATCATCTCATTAAAAAGAAGATGTTTCACAAAGGTGACTGTGCGTTGTTGTACGATTCTAGATTTCAAGATTTTCTAAGAAAACTTCAGATGGGATGGCTTGGACCTTACGAAATCACCGAAGTTGATGATAATGCTACAGTGACCCTGACCACCATTGATGGGTCTGGCACCCCTTTTCTTGCAAATGGACATCAGTTACGTCTTTATCGCCATCCTCTCACAAGGGAGTCTTTTTACCATGAGATAAGTAATGATTCTAATTTTTAGATTGTAGCTGAATGGGGAGGTAACATGATAGTTACATCTCCTTAATATTTCAAAAACATATTTGCGTATTGTACATAATGTATATATTTTTGTGTAGAATCTACTTAGTTCTTTTTTTTTTAATGATAATAAACTAATGGAAAAAGGATTGCCGATTCTAGTACAACTTATTGATTCTGTCACAACCATTGTTCCTTTGGTTACAATTTTCATTCTCTTTTGCACAACTTGATGTTCCATTAGGACACAACTATTATTTTCTTTATCAAAGCTACCATTCCTTTGGGCATGACTATTGTTCCCTTGTAGCATAACTTTATGTCCCATTACCGGTGCCTATTCATTATATCCGTTGTTCCCTTGATCATAGTTTTCTTTCCCTTAAGCACGTCATCATTTCCTTTATCACATCTGTTGTTCCTTTGGGTACAGTTATCATTCCCTTGGTCACAGTTGTTGTTCCATTGCTGCACAACTTGCCATTATAACAACGTTGTTTCATTTTATAATGGTCACTGATCCTTTTTATCACAATTGTTGTTTCCCTTTGTCACAACCACTATTACCTTTCATAATGGTTGCCATTCCCTTTATACATGGCTGTTGTTCCTTTCTTTGCAACTATTATTCCCTTATAATTATGAAATTTTCTTTGTGGTTTTGAAGCATTCTTTTATTATCATGGTGATAAATAAAATATTACTCCAAACATTACCTTATGAAGAATATCTTATTTGATTTGGAAAACCCTATCAAAATAAAATTTCTAGCAATCCTGGTATTGTAAGTAACATAAAATTTTCATGATATATTATCTCAATTACCACCAAAGTAGTTGTTTTCTCTTCTCCATATACACTAGTGATCTCCTTCAAACATAAATATATGGGAAATAAAACCACAACTTAAAATGGAAAATTTGTCACAATGCTTCTTATGCCATCCCTAACTCTTAAGCAGTTGATGAGCCACCCCATTCACCAATTTTTCATACAAAAAAAAAACAGGAAGAAAAACTTATAATAATAAAGAAATTAATAATATATTTTTTTCTCAAAAGAATAGGAGTTCTCATCATGAGCCAACCTACCATGATCATAAGACTTAACACAATGACATTATGGTCACTAAGCCTGGGTAATGGCCTTTGACATTTTAGTCAAAGGAAAAGAGGTCTCATCACGAGCCGACTTGTTCACATTGTAAGATCTGGTGAATGCCATTGTTACCAACTGGTCACCATGCCAGTACAATGGTCTTTAGATAAAATTTCTAAAAAAGTCATGAATTTTTAGTGAATGGGATACTGGCATATCAAGGGTTTAAAAGGAAACCCTATCGAGGCTATGGACACCTGCTGGCAGCAGAGGCTCAGCCTGCAGTATTGAAGTATAATTGGAATCACCATATCAATACTTTGGTGATTTTGACTTCCCCATTTAAGTAAATAAAGGAGGAATCACCAAAACTAATTTCGAAATCTATTTTAATAACTAAGGTGGTAATTTAAAGCTTATGTGAAAAAATATTATCTTTAGATATTGAGGACGCATATTTCTTTTTATAAAGGGACCTTGATAAATCTATATTATTCCCTATTCAAAGAGTAATCTTATGGTGCACATTGCTTTTAACCATGATCTATATTTCTTTTATGCTTCAAACGCCGCAAAGATATTCATGCATCAACCTATCTCAACATTAAATATGCCTCATAACTACGCCGAGTGAACTTTCCTAATTTGACCATTCCCCATTATGGTAACTAAATCCATTAATATACCATCGATTTTCCATATCATCAACAGTTGTGGTCGAACTTTCTTGTCATTGGGGCAAAGTGAAAAATCACATGCATGACATGATACCGACACAATTAACAAGGATGACTAATCATTACAGTAATTCTATTTGCATATGTTATATTGAGATCATAGTTGCATATTGTTATTTTTCTACAAGTTGTTGGCTAAAACTCTATCCGCAGCTTCAAAATATTTTCTTGAGAAACAACAAGTATGGGAGGTAGATCAATCTAGATTAAACCAACTCAACTTCGGGCCTCTGAACAATCGTGGAGAATTCTGGAACAAGTAGGCTAGACTAAGTATTTCTCTATGCTACAAGGATTTGACAACTCAGTCACCATGGAATTTCTAGAGAACTTGAACAATGGTGTAACAACAATTAAAGGTAGACAGATACCGATGAATGAGATAGTCTTAGAAGAAGTCACATGCCTCTCCATGGAAGGAGAGAAGTAGATAGATAGGCATACCGAGTTTCAAGGTTCTATGTTGATGTCCATCGATCTTGGTGAGGCACTGGTTCAAAAAGGCAAAGGTTATCACCCGACTTCCTTTCCGAAACCATGGCAAGAATTAACACAGGTAGTACAAATATATATTAGTTGTGACGACCAGTATGATGTAGTGATACCACGAAATTTGAAGCCGTTGGAAGTATCGAAACATAAGGTAACTATAAATGTACCTTTCTTTTTAAATTCTCTTCTGCATGAGATAACTGTTAGAATTGGAAAAGCGAAGGATCAAAATTCAGTAGTCAGTCATCATTGCCTCATAAAGTTAATAGCCAACAGGGAATTTAACCAAGCACAGATTACCTGAAATAATTTGGTCAGAAATAATGAGCCATCATCCCAAACATAAACACATATTATAGAACTTGAGCAACCAAAAACTAAGAGGGTCATGAAGGGAAAATCTCAGACCTCAGTCTCACAGAAACTGACTAGGGCCGAGAAGAGGATAACATCTCTTCTAGTATCCTTACCTGTCAAATGTAGAAGACCATTTATATTGGTTAAAGCAAGAAATCCCTCAGACTCTAGCAACCAACTGCTAGAGGAAAATATATCCCAGAAGTTTCCTGAAGTTCAGGAAGCACATTAGGGCAATTCACCTTAAATTCATGAGGAGAGATGGCCCAAGTGCTAGAAAACATGGGGACATTTTTCAATACTAATGAAGACATGGGTTGTTCAGTGTTTCCATCTGAATGAACTCCAATGCCCGATTTTTTGGCCTCTCCTCCCAATTCCAATGCTACTATGGTGTTACAGTCCCTAGAAGACCCTAGGAACCCTTCTTCCTAGGAACAGTCAGGATAATACGTTGAAATTGTTATGGAACCAGGCTCTCGCTCTGAAGAAGCAGTTTCACCATCATTTGAACACCAAAAGACGAGTGATGACCTTATTGATACACTTCAATTTGATAAGGGCCCTATAGTCCTTTTAATTTTTCTTGTAGTCGAAGAAACCACAATTGAGGAGCCTGAAAATACTGTTGCCATCCCTTCCACCTTGACTGTACAAATTGGAAAATGTGCTAAAAGTACAAAAAGGAAAAACAACAATGAAATAAGGCTTCTAAAGAAAGAAAATTAGAGGCTACAAAGGAAGGTGAAACAACTTAAAATATGGCTAAGGAACAACATAAGACATTACAAGAAGAGGAAGGAAACTCGAACAATTGAAGTCCAAAGTGAAAAATTTTTCACCTCCATTGAAACCTAGACAAAGGGGACTCCCACTATTTCTGAGAAATAGAGTCTAATTTGGGTTCTAATGTGATGAAAACCGAGGCAGCCAGTTAAGCAAAATTATTGGTTTCTATTAATAGGGCCACTCAGACAAATATTATATCTCCATAGACCCCATTGATCATGGATGTTATTATCTAGGTGTTGAATAGAAGACTGGAGTAACAACAATATATTCCGAGTCAATACTGAGGAGAAGTGGTTGCCTGGAAGGAACACCAGGATTTATTACATAATTTTAAAGCATTTTCCATCACTGAGGATGAAATCTATGCTAAGTTCAGGGAAACAAAGAAGAATATAGAAATGGTGTAGGGCCAACTTTAGAAAGCTTTAGAAAAAATTAAGGAGGTTTTCTCCATTTATTCTGATGCTTTGTCCTGTAGGTGCCCAACAAAGAATTAAGCTCTGTTATTACTTGGATGTTATCTATTGCTTAAAATTAAAGCTTTTCGGTCCAGACAACCCTCTAAGTTTAATACTATATTTGATTTCATTAAATCTTTTCAACAACAAGATGAGCATGTAAAATACTTTTTGTGCGAACTATACAAGCATAATTTTTTCATAGAGGATCAGAGTGATGAAAATCCTAGCCCTTTTATTAGCGATGTGCAATTTTAGGCCTTTATCTCTTTTGCTAAAAATAAAATTAAGTGGTCAAAATCTCATGAAATATACCGAAAAATGAAAATGGCCTCGACCTCTGAGTCAAAGGGGAACCAAAAAGCCCTTTGTGCACCCCCATTAAGCACAAAATTTTTATGGAGCAGTCAAGTGTTGTTCCTGCTCTTGCACCTGTGCATAATGATTTTCTTTCGGTTGGTTTGGAATTATTTGAGGAAATCAAAACAAAAGCCCTCCATGTAGCCAAAAAAATATGGAAGATGTCCTCCAAGGATGTGAAAAATAGGGAACCATTCAATTGCCGAAAGTTTTAGGCAGCAACCAACTAAAGGCGAGAGTATGCTCATTTGGTCCTGTATGAAAGACCTAAATGGGTTGGTTGCTGGTATAGATGCCCTATCATCTGGTACCCTCCAGATGTTTACAAGCCTAAGTATGAGCTCTCTAGAAAACATAAGACTACGACCTTCAAGGAAATCCAAAAGAGAAATGGGTTTGAGTATTATGGTGAAAGATCCTACCGAGCTTATTCCTTAACACTTCTACATGTTAATCATCTCTTTGCATGAGGACATGAAAACATGTAAGCCGGGGAGTGATTTTGGGCCATAGAATTGGTATGTTTTTTCCCCCTGTTTCTTTAGTTAAATATTCATTTTGCAATACCTTTAAGTTTAGTTTATAACAATTTGGGAGATAGAATCTCTAGAAAAGTAGTTAATAATATATTAGTATTTCATCTTGTTAATGAGTTAATTTGAGTGTTTTAGATATCATAAAGTTATAATTTGAGTTGATTTATGTACAAGAGAAATCTAATGAACAATTATTGTTCCCTCGAAATGCTGGAGAAAAACTACGTTTTAAAGACTGTTGGGCTAATCTTGGTATGCTGGTTGAGGGTTCACATCTATTTGCACGGAACAATCAAGGAGGATATATGATCTGTTATCTCAGGATTTTATAGTTTAAATAATAATCTCCCTATTCTCAAGATAGATTTATCATTCTAGCATTGGAAATACACTGTAATATATATTAAACTTTAGTAAGAAATAATTATTATGATTTTTTATAATTCTCAGCAATTGTAAAAAGTGAACAACAAAACTGCTTTGAAATTTTACAAACCATTTTGTAGTTTACTTTTATATCAATGAAAATTTGAATGGTTCAACTTTAATCTATTATATTGAATTTTCCTTGAGGCAGTTATCTTCGGAGACCATGTGCCCAGTCCCTGGAAAGATTGTTGTCTTTCTTTTACTATAACCTTTCATCTCTTTACATATGATTTATTGTTGTTTCTTGTGTGAATTCTTGAATTTACAATTCAGTTGTGTGGATCCTTAGATTTACAATTTCTGTTGTGTGAATTCTTAAAATATATTATTTGGCTGTGTGAATATTTAGACTAAAATTTTAGTTACTTGAATGTTTAGATCTTCCATTTGGATAGGATGAGTTTTCAAATGTAATTATTTAGCTGTGCGCATTTCCAAAATTACTTTGTGATAGAGTGATTTTCCATTTTCATACTTTATTGCTAGCATTTATGAGTGATTGAAGTAATTAATGATTGAGAGTAATTCCTTTTGAAGAGTATTATATATTCTGAAGTTTCGCATTGTAATAAGGATAATTGGTTGGGTGGAATTTAATATCTGTTTCCGAGATAGTTAAACAGTTCCATGATTTCTGCAGAGTGATCCATTTCTATTTACAACTTGATAAGATTTAGTATCTTTCAAAAGTATTTCTTCATAGCTTTTTATTTATGTTAGTTTGACATATTCCCCTATAATTTAAAGTACTATCCCTGCATAGACTGTGCCGACATCCTTGTAATAAAAATATGAACCCCGGGTCGATGAATTAATGAATAGAGGATAAGGCTAATTCCTTAGGAAAAACTTAGTAACCAACAAGGGGCGGTAGCCCCCTTGCACGGGGTTTGGGGCAGTGCCCCAGGAATTTGTTTTTTAGACCCTATATTGGGTGGGTGGACCTAACTATGATTTTGTGCATGGGTTTTGCACATGATTTTGGCCATGATGGTTTTTTGCCCATGGTATCTTGTACATCTGGTCAAGGTAACTAATTTATGTTCTAATCCAGGGTTAATGGATTAGGGTTTATGAATGCCTTAGCATGTATATATATATGTGTTGTAAGATTGAAACAAATATAATGAAAAATCAATCTAGTAGTCTCATTTTTGGGATCGAGGAGAAAATCTCTGTGTATTTGTTTTGTGTTTCTTGCCATTGTATAGTTTCTATTTTTTAAGAATTTTTTTATAGGTAATTTGTTTATAGGTAGTTTCTACACTGAAAACACCTCTAAAACATTATTAGCCAATAAATGACCACTAACCATGCTAACTCTTAACCAAGTAATCATAATTTTTTTTGCTAACAATTCATACCAAAGATTGAACACTTTAAGTATATTGTGATAGGTATTTTGTATTGACACAAACAATATTAAAGCATTTCAATGTTTGGGCCATCAAAATCTTCATTTTTTAAACACGAATTACAAATAATTATGAAAATTTAGAAGTCTTGCTCATTAACATTATTGTTTTCAAGAATGTCATCCAGTGTTTCATTGTCAATGTTGATATGTTCTTTCAAGTATGTAATATTATTGTCATCCTCATCTCGACTTGCATAATATTCATCATCATTGAAATCTAACTACACATCATATATATTGTTACTAAATGTATTTCGATCACAATTTTCTATACCATCCATATTGTTGTCTTCTGTAAGATCATCTAAGTGTATATTGTGGTCTTCTTGTGCCTAAACATAACCATATTCATCATCATCATGGATGTCAATTTATTTGGCGTTCTTTAATTCCTCTCTCTCATTTTGTTGGCCATCATTGTTCTTCTCAATACCCACCAATGCATTGTCAAATACATGCCTTAATATTGTATCATAATGTATGAAAAAGATCCATTTCGGGTCCAAAATATCTTCATAGAAAAATGTCTGCACATGAACAACATACATATATTAGACGTATGTTTTAACAATTTTATTGTTTAATAATCACACACATACACACACATATATTTGTAATAAACTATGATTTAATAGGTTAATGATCACGACCACTTCTTTTTTGAGTTAAAGAAATACTTTCTCATAATGGATTATTAGAACATAAGGCTCCTTATCTTCTAGTAGGAACCATGAGGAATCCATAGAAAAAATCCACTATGGGTATCATGTCTTCATGTCCTCTCAAATGATTCATACCATCTACACTTAAAAATACAACATTTAAAAGAGCGGTAATCCAACTCAATAATTTCTTGGCTTTTCCCAACATATTATGACTACATTCCCTTCAATAATATTCTTATCTTTTGAGCTTGATCAGATGGATTTATTGAAATAAACCATGATGCCACAATCAAAGGATCATCTCTTTATATCTAGACTTTCTACATGATAATGTTGACCATATGCCCACATTGCAGAATATTTCCTCGCTTGTGAAATACCATTTATTTGAGTGAAAAAAATATAATGACAAATATTAAAATAGTTAATAATTTCAAAACTATAAGGAAAGAGCAATTTTGTAAAATTCCAACTATACCTTTCTCTCACATCCTCTACACATGTTGATTTTATCTTCTTTTATGTTTGAAACTATACACGGATCTTCTATTTGATTTTGAATTTGTTTAGTAACCCATTGTAGTGTGCAATATTTTCCCCATTCCCCAAATAGATCAATGGGAAGTGGAGTATTCCTTGGGTTCGATCTCGTAAATTGTATCCTTGGCTCTAACACTTATTCTCTCTTTTTATCATATAAGTCAATCCATTTGTTCATAAATTCCTTGTGGTACAAAAAGAACTTGTCGAGTATAGCACTTTCATCTACACCTATTACATTTCAACATGTTTATTTTAAACTCCAAATGTCATGATGTATTTTGACAAGTAAATTACAAAGTAAATTAATGATTTCAAGGAAAATGACCACAATGATCATGAATTTACTTACTAATTTCTACTTCAACACCACCATATTGTGGTTTTTCTCCATCAATAATATCTCGTGCTAGTTCTTCATCGCATAAGTGTGACCCATCTTCAAAATCCTTACCAAGGAACTCAAATAGGAAGAAAAATGCTTCATTTAGTACATACCCTTCAACCATGTAACCTTATGGATGTGCCTTTTGTGGGACATATATTTTTAGAGTTTTCATAT
The DNA here is from genome assembly GCA_000404065.3 of Pinus taeda. Classification (NCBI taxonomy): domain Eukaryota; kingdom Viridiplantae; phylum Streptophyta; class Pinopsida; order Pinales; family Pinaceae; genus Pinus; species Pinus taeda. The sequence continues at coordinate 62,474 of APFE030788829.1, forward strand.
ACCTCTCAAAGAAAAGAATCCACCTCATTGATGCGACACTTGCCAATTCATTGTCATCGACTAGGTGTATACGTAGATGGACTGATAGGTCCATGCAACTTGTATGGAGATCCTTCTAAAATACACATATGATTTTTACAATTTTCTTCTTCCATTTTCTCATTTCACGTTTGTTTATCTCCTTGGAAGTCACCCACCTAATATAAGAATAACAAACTAGTATGAACCTTTAGTCAAAAATTAAAAAGCAATATAATATCTCTATGTCCCTCACACATGATCATTTCATATTACATACCTTGCAAATGATGACAATCCACTTATGCCTTTCCTTAAGTCAATAGTAAGACATGAATCCCCCCTCATAACCAATGGCATGATATGCTATCAAACAAATTTCTCAAAGGTCATTAGGAATTTTTCTCAAACATCAAAACACCAAATTATATTCTATACTTAATCAATGTTACCAGTAAAAGTTAAATGATGATAACACCTTCATGAAATTATAAAAATCATGTGTTTAAAATCCCTTCAGATGTTCATCAACTGTAAAATATTTTTCCAATAATGACCCATATATAGCAGGTTTCCTCATTGAATGAATGACCTTTTTTTAGTTGGTCTAGCTCTTTTTTTTTTTCAAAATCCATGGAGCTTCTGCATATGTTTCATTTTCCCTATTTGGCCACAAATGTCTTCTATAAAATTTGGTACGTGAAAGATAAATATCTCTCCTTGAATAAAATATGTCCTTCTCTTTGCTTGATATATGTCGAAATATAAAATTTGGGACATTTTTGAAGATGTGCATAGGATCTAATAGGTGAGTTATTAATATATCCTTCCAATAAGGGAGCTCATAAAATACAGTTTTCCTTTTCATTCCTTTTGGAATATTAACTACAACTTGTTATGGTTCTTCATTTGAATCACCTTGATGAAAAATATCCTCTCAAGATTTCGATTCAGCATCTTCATACTTCTTAAGCCAATCACCTAAACCCATAATCATGGGAGGGCCTCCATTTTCAACTTTTCCATTAAATTATTTCTTTTAGCAATTTCTAAGCATTTTATCTGGAGGTAGAAAACCCTGTTATTTGCATAAATAAATTTATGTAGATATTTAGAATAATGCCCTTGAAATTGTTCTGCACATCTTGGACATGAAAATATCCTCTTTGTTTGAATCCATACAATTCAATAAGTAATGTCAATAACATCAAAATAATAATATAAACGTAAGAATGGAAGTTGGAATGAAAGTAAATTATGAGTGTAAATATGTGAATATTTTATCTTACCAGAACAAACACTAAGTCCTGGGAAATCATGACTAGTCCAACATAGCACACCATATAACATGAAGGACCTATTTGATGGAGGATGTGATATGTCATGCATTCTTATGCATTTCCATAACAGTTGCATCTCATCAATATAATGCGTAATATAAACGTCCTTTTCTACTTGATGTTTCCATGGAACGATGAAAATTAGCGTAAGGTGTTCCTTTATAACAATCATACATGGGGGAACATTGTATACTATCGATCTGAATGGACAAACACTATACTTTGATCTCAGGAAAGAGAATGGTCACACTCCATCAATTGCAAGACCAAACCTAGTACTACAGGGTTCATCTTTGATTTTTCTTGGACATTTTTCCTCTATCTATTTTTTTGCTTTGGAGTCATCTCGAATTCACATGAATTCTTATTTACTCATGTTATTTAAATTCCAATCCATCAATTGTGCAATTAATTTGCAATGAAACATTCGTTGAAGTTTAGGTATAATTGGAATGTGACATAAAACCTTCTTTGGAATTGTAGGACCTTGTACATGTGTACAATATTTCTTCTCTTTACATCAGGGCATTGTACCTTGTCTCGATATTCATCTATGTATAAAATAAAATCATTTTTACATGAATGAAGATGCCTATATTCAATCCCCAACTCAGCCAACAACTGACACGCTTCTCTGCAAGTTAATGGAAACACATTCTCTTGAGGGAATACTTGAGTTTTTAGTGCCTTGTAAGATTTTCCGAGATTAAATAAATTGAATGTTTGACTTAGGATGAACATGTTTGATATGCCAATCTTTTCTAGGACTATTTATATACAACCAATGGTTTTAAAATCCCCTTAAATAAATATAAACAAATTTGATGAATGTTTATAAATTACGTACACTAATTGACAATGCAACTAAATCACAAAACAAAATAAAAGTTAGATCAACAACTTGAAAATTAACCTCTTCGAGGGGGAAATCTCCTTTACATCACATAAATGAAAAATTCATAGATGATACAAATGACAAGACCTCCTTAGTATATATAGGAGTCTAAGGGATCACAATATAATTAGAGCCTACATAACAATAATAATGTAATGGAACAAAAACAACAATATGGGGGCGACATGGGCACAACAATAACAATAAGGGGGATACACTTGTATTATAGGGACCTAACATTCCCCTTTCCTTCAAAAAAAGTGTTGTCCTCAATGCTTTAGTAGTTATGGATACTTCTCATCCTCTCAAGTGGAATGTTTAATGGGTAAGTTCTTCCAATTAAAGAGATACTCCAAAATTGATCGATTCCATATCTGTTGGGTTCTTGTTTCTGTGAACACTTTAGGCTGCAATATGATTTTTCCTTCCTTGTCAAGTTCTGGAAATATTTTTTGAATTTGGAGCTTGTCACTGATAACCTTCTTTAAGCATGAAACATGGAAAATTGGGTGTACTCAGGAAGATGCATAAAACTCCAATTTTTATGCAATAGTACCTATCTTTTGCAACACCTTGTGAGGACCATAGTACTTGGGTGATAATTTATTATCCTTCTTACCTTGATTGAGGGACATTTGTTTGTATGGTTGTAGCTGTAAAAATACCTAGTCACCTACATCAAAACTCCTTTCACTTCGATGATGATTTTCTTGTTGTTTCATTTGATTCTACATCAGAGTAAGGTTATCCTCTAAGAGTTTGGGAACTTATTATTGATTCCTAATTTGATCTTACACTATTTAAACTTTAGAATTTTCTCTTAAAGATGATGTGATGGATGGTCGATAATATCCATAAAGTTCCATAAATGGGGTCATTTTTGCTGTAGTATGGAAGGAAGTGTTATACCACCATTTAGCCAGAGGTAACCACTTGACCCATTATGTTTGTTTATCAGATACCAAATAATGAAGATATCCTTCCAAACATTTGTTGACTATCCCTGGTTTTGTAAGGATTCTGGACACCACATATCTCCACAATGGTATGATATTGTCCACTTTGGGCCTAAGCCCTCATGGATTTGCTTTTGGACTTACCCCAAAAGGCCTCATACCAATGGAGATATTTGTCCATCCTTATATACCCATGATCCTCCCCACTTCTAGTCAATGTGGGACTTTGGTCGTATACCCAACAATCCTCCCTTCAAACAAAGGACCATCGAGCCTCCCCTCAAATGATTATCCATCCGCCCACTCTTTACCAACCAGGATTCTCCGTTCCAATGCGTTGGAAGCACACGGCTTACATGGAACACCACCTGCCTTGAGAGCCTGCTCTATCCCAGGTCAACTCCTCTTCACCGTGTTGGGACCAGAACACGTCCATGAAGAATCCGGAGCACACCGCCTCTCTAACCGAGCTCATCCACGGATCCCATCGTGATATTACCGGGGCCCACCACCTTCGTTCGACATTCCGAGGATTCATCCACTTGGCTAACTTCGGGGCATGGCTCTGATACCACTTGTATGGATTCTGGACACCACATATCTCCACAATGGTACGATATTGTCCACTTTGGGCCTAAGCCCTCATGGATTTGCTTTTGGACTTAACCCAAAAGGCCTCATACCAATAGAGATATTTGTCCATCCTTATATACCCATGATCCTCCCCACTTCTCGTCAATGTGGGATTTTGGTCGTATATCCAACATTTCTAGGGTAGAATGCACAAAGAAGGAGGTAGTTACTGACTTGGATGCCTCATCATCAATTAAGAGTTGCTATCAAATTCGACTTTCTCTTCTTTGTCACCCTCAATCCATAAATATAGTGCCAAATAGATTCATTAGTTTTGAGTGTCCTTTATTTAAGTTCTATTAATGTTAAACAATTTGAGATATTTGTAAAACCAATATTGATATTTTTTCAAGATATTTCACTGTAGAATTGGTATAAATACTTCTTCATTTGAAGTATTTTGGTGTAGATTCTTAGACATTTCTATAGACTTGTTGATCAAAAGAGTGTAAAGCCATTGGAGTATTGACTGAGCCAGCAAGCTGGATTGATGAATAAAGACCAGATATTTCAAAGGATTCATGTGTTGAGCGAAGTGCAAACAAGTATTTTCTCATGTTGTTGTTATCTTTCTTAAAGTTTTTCCATAATGTATCTATGAATATGAATGCTATAACTAGAGTATTATCTCAGAATTTGTTTAATTACACTTTGTTTTAACAGTTAGGCATATAAATGTTTTCTACTGATATCTAAGTTAAGGAATTCTTAATTGCTCCTTATTTTAAGTTGTATCTTTATAATCTACAGCAAAGGATTCTTAATTACCCTTTGTTTCCGATTACCCTCTATTCCTCCTTTATATCTTGGTCTTAGAATTCTTAATTGTTGTATCACCCTGATTAAAACCATTTCACCCTCCTATCCCAAAGACCTACACTTTACTTATCTAGCTTGCCCTATGAACATTCCCTTTAGTGAGTTGATCCAGTTCAGCTACCCTTCTGTTGACTCCATGGCCCAATGGTCTAAAGACATCATTCTATCCATCTGTTTTAAGGAACCCACCACCCAATCTCAAATACAAATCAAAAACATCAAGAACAATCATAACTAGCCTAAAATTCAAACAAACAAAGCTACATCATATAGAGAGAGCCCTCTTTGAGCCTAGGTTGGCTAGAGCCTATGCTCCAATTTTGGTTTATGGTTATCTTGGTGATTTCTTTCTTTAACCTTGACAAAATACTAAGTGATAACATAGTGGCGACCATACTAGGGAAGACTAACATTTTCTTTAAAAATATTTTATAGGTTCAGATCTGATCTATGATGGTGGACAGTGATCAAACACACAAAGGTTAAAATCATCCACCTTGTGACTCCAAATAAATTTCAAAATCAAGACTCCATTGGAGGAATGAACCTGAAAGAACAATATGAAAAGATCAGGCTTTTAACTTGGATTGTTATCCAAGTCATTATGTTATTTCTCATCAATAAAGTTTTTCAATGTATATTGTATTTTAGAGAAGATTTTATATTAATTTATTTCCCTTTGAAAATTGTAGATATAAAGTCTCCTTACACATTTGAGCAGCATTCTTCTAACTCTTATGAAAATCATTTTCCAATTGAGCAGCATCAAACAATCAAGACTAATCATACAATCCCTGTACATATTCCTATACCTTATAAAGTTCCTGATAGGTATAAGCCACTCATATTACCTCCTACAGTCCATGCTTTCCCTAACAATTATTACAAGTATCTCCCTAGGTTTGATGGAGAGGATGGTATCACTGCCCAAAAACATATTCAAGGTTTTGAGAATTATCTAGACTTATTTGAAATTGATGAAGATGATGTTATTATCAGGATTTTTTTCTCTTTCTTTGCAAAGTAAAGTAAAGAGTTGGTTCAAGAATTTACCTATTGTAAGCATCTCAAATTTCCAATAGTTTGTCAAATTTTTCCTTAATAGATGGATAATCAAAGTCAATTTATTTGTGATCATAAAAAATATAATCAGTTAACAAGACAGCCAAATGAAACAATACAACAATTTTCTGACAAATTTAATCAAGTCTCTTATTCAATGCCATCAAATATAAGACCTCCTCCTGATTTATCTCTTTTGCATTATCCAAAATCATTTGATCATGAGATATAATTTTAGCTAAGAGAAAGAAACCCATCAACACTAGAACAGATGCAAAACATTGTAGTAGATGTAGAAGTTAATCTCCAAATTAGAAGAGAAAAGTTGAAAGCAGAAGTAGAGGAAAACAACATTGCATTGGTAAAACTCGACATTTTGATAAGAAAGATAGAGGGAAGGATACAGAAGATCACCATGAAAGATAATTTTTTTCCTCAAAATCACCATAACACGTTTATTTCACACAAATAAAAGGTTGATAGCAATGAACAAATTCCTATTAATTCCAACTACCATAGATGAGAAGATAGATTTATAGAGCAATATGTGGAGAAGAAATCTACTGATCCAATGTGTATGTTTGATGACATTACTTCTTTTAATTATTTGCCTAAGTATGATCATTATGATGATAATTATGTTCTTCAAATTTAAGCTAACTTTATAGATCAATCAGAAGCTAGTTTGGGGAATAAGGAAATTTAGTTTCAACAACTTGAAAATAGTGATCAGCTTGTTCATTTCAACTATGAGAATGAAGAAGAAAGAGCAGAAAAATTGGAAATAAGTGAAGGTTATTTGCCTCTTTGATTTGCTTTATTTCAGTTTATCAGAGGCAATTTTAAAGCAATAGAAAACCAGTAGTCTTTTTGTATTGTTATTGACAACAAAGAAGAAAATAAAACTCTTGATCAAGATTCTTCAATTTCATAATTACAGTTATCAAATTTCTTTGAAAATCCTAATCAAATGACACATGAAAGTTCTATACCATTATGTTTTGAATCATTTCAATTTTTAAAGGAAATTTGGTATAAAATCTCTAAAGAAAAGGATGAGTAGCTTGTAGAAATCTATGAAGTTCCATTTAAACCTATGTGCAATAAGTTGCAGCAATCCTTCCAAGTTTTTTATGATCCAATGGCTGATATGTTAGATGATGGATGCAATCAAAATTTTTCTTCTCTAACTAACTATGAGATTCCAGATTAGGATCATAACGGTTTCATCAGTCAAACATTTCAATCACTAGAGATATCATCACAAAGCTTATCTGAAAATATGTAGGGTGGTAAAGATGAAAATGACATTTCAGTTTCATGGCATAGAGACTATCCAAAACATATGCATAGTGCCTTAGATCAGTTAAACATTGGTGTATATATATTGGAAGATCCTTTTGTACAGTTTCTAGAGTCAACAAAGAAAATCAAGTATTTCCTTATCTTCTCATTGGTTGACAAGGTTATATTGGGCTGTAGAACTTCAGTCTTAATCACAAACAAGCTCAAGCAACAAAATCCACTAATGTATATGATGTTTGAATGGTTGCATTGGCTGTTTCATTTTACTTAACCAGAAGTTGGACAACTGATTAGAGTAAGTACGTAGGATTTCAGTTTGAATAAATTCAGTTTTTCAGCAACAAGTTTATGTTAGATCAAATTTCAATTTGAAAAAAAGGATGTATTTTCAGTTCAAGAGTTTCAGTCATAGAGATTATACAACAAAGCATATACATGTTTGGGATTTGCCTAATGAATCAGGCTACTAGTCGACGATGTTTTTGACATCTCACAAGGAGATGTCATCCCCATGTGGAGCCACTATTAGGTTCCTATACCAATAGGAGTCATAATTTTGAATGACTAATGTTAAACCTTGTAATATTGTACATACCTTTTCTTTCTGCAAATGTTTTCCATATTTAAAAATTAAAAAATGTAAAGAGGGTATATCCTAAAAGAAAAATCAAAAGACAAAAAGAAGGAGAAAAGGTCAAAAAATAAAATATATGAACCCCAAAAAATAAAAAGAGACCATGAAAGTGTTCAAGTCAAAATGCCACTACTATTTACTTTTATGCATAATAATAATTGTATGCAACTTGTTATTCATGCCACAATCCATGGTAATCAAACTATTTAATTTTGATTATATAATGCTTTGAATTTTATCTTTATAGTTAGAGAATAAAATCTGACCAAACAGTTTAATCTTGGCTGATCATTAGATAGGTAGAGAAAATAAAAGGAGCTCATCAATTTAATCTGAGCCCTTGGATGATATAAGGTTAAAATTAGATAGTTTAATATGTAAAAGTAAATGATTGATAAGAGTCTACTAGCCTAAATGCACCCAAATAAAATGAAAAAAATTAGTAGGGTAAATAAATGGGTAAGTAGAAGAAAGGTTGCAGAAATATCAACTTATTACACAAAATCACTTATGTCATGTTTAAATACATCTTTCAAATGTACATAAGCAGTAAACAAAGCAAGGACAATGGTTTACAACTTGGTTTATTTAACATCCCCTCAATTATTTCACCCCTACACTTACAAATTTCCTGTCCACAAGCATGTTCTAGTACTTTTAATCCTTCAATTCAAAGAGGCTCGGAGCATTTCTCTGACTTTTGGTGGGACCGGACCCTCGGCTTAATGACTTATGGACATCAAGTGTTAGAATTCCCTTCATAAAAGTCATCCCCCTTCATTTTCCTAATATAACTCTTTTTCCCAAGGTTAAACTCCATTAGCCTATGAAAAGTGAGAAATACCATGTAAATCTCTTTTCACCCAAAAACCCACAAAAAGCACTTTACCTAAGTATAAGGCAAAGTGCATGAAATGTATACATTTTACCTTTTTACTTAGGAAAAAACCACTCCTGTCGTCGCATTTCATATTAATTCCTAACTTTATTATATAACTCCCCCATATCCCTTTTCTCATATATAAACTAAATTCCTATGTAATACTCCCAACCCCTAGTTTTAATAGAAACTAATACATTTCCCCCTTATCCCAAAAAAACAAATTAATCCCTCATTAACCCTAAATAATCACAAATCACTTATGATTAAAGCCTGGGCCCCCTCTAAAGCCCAAACTTTTATCTCCCGCTTGCTTCCCTCACCCGACTACCGTTAGAACAACTTCCGCCTAATCCAACGCTCCACAGCCATATCGGCTGCGCCTGATGGCCGAATGATACCCAACCCATAAAATGGTTTTCCCCAACCCCTCTATAGCTACGTGTCAAGTGCTGGATCATATCGAGTGATCCCTCCTAAAAATCGCCTTCACCTCATAAGTGGTGCGATGACCCTTAATACCACCTCCCTACCAACCTGATAAACTGCGTATTATCCATAAATATAAACATTCGCACCATATTCAAAATGTTGCCTGTTAAGCTTAAAATCCTGAAAACCTTTGTTTTCATGCCTTTTTCTCGTTTCACATTATAAACCCATTAAACCCTTTGGCACCACCCTGAACCCCTGCAACACAATTCCACCTCCATTTACGTGCAAAACACTACCATGACTCCTTCCTCAGGCACCCCTGTACCAGAAATCCATCAGTTGCTTTTCTTGTCGAGCCTGTGTTTTCTTAATTATTGTTGAATTTTGTAGATAATGAGCTGAAGACCAGAGCTTGGATAAACAGTTCTGATACTAGTCACAAAACCTGTTTACTCTAAGACTCGATAATAAACCTATTAAAAAATCTTATATTCAGAAGAAGAAGACCAATTACATGCAGAACAGAGAAGAAGATAATTATACACAGAGTCGAGAAGAAAACATTCACACAGAGCATTGACTGTTAAAATAGAGGAACCATACTGAAGATGCAGTTAGAAGACAAACAAATGAAACATTCAAAAACTTGACCAATATCCACTACCCGATGCTGATGCACATAAAAACAAATGATTTACTATTGAAATGCACAGTAAAAGGTTAAAATGTACGGTAAAGGTAAAAGCACAGTAAAGGATATTGACAAGTCATGAAATTAAAAGTGTATCAGATTAAGAAATCAAAGCGAAAAAAATGAAATCAGAACAGAAATGGTACATTTTCCAGAAATTTTTTGTTTAAGTCATAATTTTGCAGAAACTATTGTGACCAATCCAAGGTGAATTTTGAGAAATAAGAGGAGGTTTTTTTTAAGAAAAGGCCAATATACAAAAACATATCTCATGTTTTACAGAGGTATTACAAAAAGGGAGATAAATGCATATCTTCATAGACTATTTTTCGGACTGTGCAAAGTCCGGTTTTTGACATCTTTTTCCAGAGAATATTGTGAACAGATTGAACTGAATTTTATGAAAATGAAAGAGGTTTATCTCAATAACATATTTATATAAAATAACCTCTTTCACTTTTTACATATCTATCTTGGATTGAGATATATAAAGGTATAATTGGACCTTAAGTTTGCAGAATTTCTGGGGCAGAATGCACAAAGGAAGGAGGCAGTTAGTGACTTGGAAGCCTCATCATCAGTTAAGATTTACTATCAAATTCGACTTTCTATTCTTTGTCACATTCAATCCATAAATATAGTTCCAAATAGATTCATTAGTTTTGAGTGTCCTTTATTTAAGTTCTATTAATGTAAAACAGTTTGAGATATTTGTAAAACCAATCTTGATATTTTTTTCAAGATATTTCAGTTTAGAATTTGTATAAATACTTCTTCATTTGAAGTATTTTGGTGTGGATTCTTATACATTTCTATAGAATTCTTGATCAAAAGACTGTAAGGCCATTGGAGCATTGACCGAGCTAGCAAGCTGGATTGATGAATAAAGACTAGATATTTCAAAGGATTCATGTGTTGAGCGAAGTGCAGACAAGTATTTTCTCATGTTGTTGTTATCTTTCTTAAAGTTTTTCCATAATGTATATATGAATCTAAATGATATAACTGGAGTATTATCTCTGAATTTGTTTAATTACAGTATGTTTTAACAGTTAGGCACATAAATGTTTTCTACTGATATCTAAGTTAAGGAATTCTTAATTTATCCTTACTTTAGGTTATCTCTTTATAATCTATAACAAAGGATTCTTAATTGCCCTTTGTTTCCAATTACCCTCTATTCCTCTTTTATATCTTAGTCTTAGAATTCTTAATTTCTCTATCACCCTGATTAAAACCATTTCACCCTCCTGCCCCAAAGACCCGCACTTTACTCAGCTAGCTTGCCCTTTGAACATTCCCTTTAGTGAGTTAATGCAGTCCGCCTGCCCTTCTGTTGACTCCATAGCCCAATGGTCTAATGACATCATTATATCCATCTATTTTAAGGATCCCACCACCCAATCTCAAATACTAATCAAAAACCTCAAGAACAATCATTACTAGCCTAGAATTCAAACAAACAAAGCTAAATCATATAGAGAGAGCCCTCTCTAAGCCTAGGTTGGCTAGAGCCTATGCTCCAAAGTTGGTTTGTGGTTACCTCGATGATTTCTTTCTTTAACCTTGAGAAAATAATGAGTGATAACACAAGGATTACACATGTTGCATACTTTCCATGAACTGTGCTACATGAAAAATGATAAATACATGAAAAACGTGACTACAATCACATTTTTTCATGTATTTCTCATATTTCATGTAGTAAGGTCCATCCAAAGTATGCAACATGGGTACTCTTTGGATGAGGAATTAAAATTTGCATCCAACGAGTACTCCCACTCAAAATTTTAGTAAAACCCTATGGAGATAAGTTGAAAATACGAGTTAGCCCCAAGGGTTAGCTCAATCGGGCAAGTCGGGGCCTCACCAAATGGGAGGTCACAGGATCAATTCCTGAAAGCTCTTGGGGTCAGGTCTTGTAGTAGGACGAGGGGCGTCAGCCTAGATTTGTTTAGTGGACATAGCACCACCTGTTGACCGAAGGTGTCCGTGAACCACTTGCAAAAAAAAAAAAAAATTGAAGATACGAGTTGAAAAAATAGTTTTACTATTTTATTATTTTTTAATCTTTTTACTTTTTTACTCCAAAAATGGTGAATCATCCCCCATGGTTGACATCGTCATCTTGAATCCTATTTGTTCTTTTAAAGTTTATTTTGGTTGTATATTTTTCGTAGAAGGTCCATTTTAGACCTCAAAAATCCCCTAATGAGTGTTTAAAGTGCAAAGGAAATGGTCATGACAAGGATCATTGCCCAGTTATCAAAACTATCTAATTCGGGGAGGTCCTAACCCCCTAAAGCCATAAACATCTCCTGGATCAAGTAACAATGTAATTCCATGGTGAATTATCTGCCAAATAACAGGAAAACACTCAACTAACAATTGTCATTTGTTGCAGAAGTTCATACAGACTCCCCAATGACTATTTTTCAATTTCCATAAGTCTGTAGGCCATGATGAGCGCAATTGTTAAAGCTATGAGTTAATGATGGATGTAACTCTAATATATAGAGTACAGGATGAGACATGTCCATAGCAGGATCAAGATGCACCTGCAGTGCGCGGAGGATTCCAGGGACAAGGAAGAGGACGAGGGGGAGGAGATGGAAGAGGTTGCAGACAAGCTATTTGTTATAATTGTGGGGAACTAGGCCACTATGCGCGATATCATCAGAACCTCACATAGCCCTCTTGTTAGTATTGCCCATAGTTTGACCACATAATAGAATATTATCCTATACTCACTGCAAAAATTCAAGAGAAGAAGAACCAACAACCTACTCATAACATCTAGATGATGAGGCCAGAACCATGTGAGGATGACCCAAGCATTAATATAGTTATGCGAAGTGGTATAACTACTGGGGAAGATAAAGCTATAGGGAAACAACTATAATAGAATACATGGGTGTGTAGGGCCACTAACAAAGATACTGAATTTGATTTGCATAAGGAAAAAGAAACATTTATGGAGGCAAAGAAGAGCTTTGTGGATTCATGGGCTTCCACATCAAAGAATCAGAATGCACGAACATAGAAACCTAAAGAGTTCATTACTGCATAGGAAACAGATCCCTCAGTATTGAAATTCTTCTTGTAAACCTGCATGAAGCTCTTAAGGGACCAGAAAGCAATGGAGGGACTACAAGAGTTAATAGACAACTACACTGGCAAGGGTAAGTCACTGCCATAAAGTAGACAAATGTAAGAAAAGGATTGGGTGGGAGATGAGATTAACTGCACAGATTAGAGAGTTTGAAATGGACTAGGTGATCTTAGATATGGGATATGATGTGAATGTTTTTCCTAAACAAACCTGGGAAAGAATGGGAAATCTAGCGCTACAGTGGTCCCCAATTTAACTACGAATGGCAAACCAATAGAATATTATTCCTATGGGAGGCCTACACAGAGTAACTGTAGACATTAAAAGGGGGCGTGCTATAGATCATTTTGAGGTAATCGAAATAGTGGATGATAGTAATCCCTACCTGGCTCTGCTTGGAATCGATTGGGAATTTTGTATGAATGTGGTCATCAACCTGAAGAAGTGGAGCATGATGTCCGAGAAGAAGGAACTGAGAGACATTGTTCCATTAGATCCAACCAAGGGTGTGCGGTATATACTGAACCAGTCCAAGATTACTATGAGGAGGATGATATCGAATAGATCTATAAGCTTACTGCATAGAACGAGGATTGGATCAATCCTACGGTGGATGGAAGAACTTCTTGGGAAAATGACAACTCCTGTAACTCAGATTCAGATGAGGAGCTCGAGCATCAGCATAACAAATTACAAGAAGTATGAACGTTGTGATGCAACCAAATTACTAAATCACTCCAATGTATATCCATTGATGTACGTAATTTACCATATAATGATGGTTTAGAAGATGTAAAAAAAAATCTTGATAAATTTGAAAGGGATGTACCAAAGGAGCATTGGTTCCAGGTATTGGACATTGTGCTAAGAGCTACGCCTACTAGATGGTGGGGTAAACATAAGGACAATTTTGTAGACTGGAAAGAGTACTGAAGGAGGATGAAGTTGTGATTTGGCTATGAAAATACCCACATTACTGAAAAATATATAGGGAAGGATGATTCGCACAAGCATCTGGCTCATTGGACGAAAGCATGGGAAGAGGAACCACATCCTGAATGGGTACATATATTCTTCCACACCTTAGATACTATTATGATAAATTGGTACTTAGAAATAGAGCTGCGACATGGAACCATGGAGTGGGATGTTATGAAGGAGAGATTTTTGCTACCATTAAGCTTTGAGGTTGGATTTGAGTGTATTGATGAAGCATTATAGGAAATCAAGGCTGTGATTTTCATAACACCTATATATTCTATCACATGGGTACAACCTAAATGGAGTATACAGTTGTGCCATGCTATGGAGCACTACAATGTTACGATAGAAGAAGATGAGGAAGATCCCAGGAATATCAATATCCCTGAGTCAGAGGGACAGCACGAAGTCACTGAGCTTGAGGTAGATGTTCCTAACATTTCAAAACCATTAAAGACCAAGCAAGTGAACATTAGGTTAGAAGGACAGCCAAAGTTCATGAATATAGGCAATCACTGGGATGAAGACACAGTTGACAAAGTCACAGAGTTGTTACGTGAATATCAGGACTTGTTTCCCATAAAGTTCTCTGATCTAAATGGGATAGTAGGTGATCTAGGTGTTATGAAGATAAATTTGAAGCCAGATGCAAAGCTGGTAATGAAGCGACCATACCAATTGAATCCTAAATACAAATAAAAGGTGCACAAAGAACTGGATACGATGCTCGCAACAGGAATTATTGAGCCTGTAGAAGAATCAGACTGGGTTAGTCCTATGGTAGCTCAAGAGAAAAAGACAAAGGGCACAATCAGGATCTGCGTAGATCTAAGAAAGTTGAATGATTCTTGTGTACATGATCCATTCCCTATGTCGTTCACAAATGAAGCCTTAGAAAATGTTGGTGGTCAAGAAGCATACTCTTTTATAGATGCATTCTTAGGATATCACCAGATCAATATCGCGCCAGAAGATCAAAGTAAGACTACCTTTGCCACATAATGGGGCTCTTTTCAGTATACAGTTATTCCCTTTGGAATTAACAATGCCCTTGCGATCTTTTCTAGCGTGGTAGTTGTATCCTTTAAGGAATTTATTCACAAGTTTTTTGAGGTCTACTTTGATGTTTGGATGGTGTTTGGGTTAGTTAAAAAGCATGTTTTAAGTCTTCGGCTAATGCTATATACTTGTAGGAAGTATCGGATTTCTCTAATTATGAATAAGTGTATATTTTGTGTACCATATGGAATAATTTTGGGCCACTTTGTTTGTAATTAAGGGTTGATGGTGGAACCTACTAAAATTGTAGTGATTATCAATTTGGATCCCCCAAGGAATGTAAAACAGTTGCATGCAACATTGGGCCATACAAGATACTATAGAAAGTTCATTAAGGAATACGCGCAGATCACTACACCCATGGAAAAATTATTATAGAAAGATGCAACATTTTTCTGGGATGATGACTTCCAGAAAAGCTTAGATGTTTTGAAGGAAAATATGGTCACAACACCTATTCTAGTATTCCCTGATTTGAAGAAATAATTTCATGTACATGTGGGTGCATCCTTCATAGAATTAGAAGTCATTTTAACCCAACCACACATACGATATATTGACCATTCAATTCCATTTGCGAACAGAAAACTGTCTAAGGCGGAGAAGAATTATTCAACCACGGAGCAAAAAGGGTTGGCAATGGTATATGTGCTCCAGAAATTCAGACATTATCTGTTGGGTGCGCACTTCAAAATGTATACGAACCATTCAACTTTGAAGTACCTAGTCAACAAGCCTGTGTTGGGGGGGGAGGAATTTGTAGATGGTTCCTACTATTTTAGGAATATGAATTCGAAGTAATTATGAAGCCGGGAAGATTAAATACAGGACCCGATCACCTTTCATGGATTGATAATGAAGAAGAACCTACAAATCCTGATGAAGGATTGCTTGACGTGCAACTCTTTGTTGTGCTTGTTGTAGATGAACATTTTGTGGATATCATCCAATTCATGTCTATAGGTGTAGCTCCTAAAGGATATATGACGCAACAGAAGAAGGAATTAGTGGCCAGGACTGCGGATTTCTCTGTAATTGTAGGGAACTTTAATAAAATGGGGACAAATGGGGTTCTACGCAGGTATGTACCGGATTATGAAAGACAAAGTATCCTTTCTGAAGCACATGGAGGAGTTGTTGGAGGACATTATGCTAGAAGAGCGATTGTGTAGAAGATCCTACAAGCTAGGTTGTGGTGGCCAATTGTGCAAAATGATTCAAAGGAGTATTGTAGGGTATGCAATTCCTATCAAAGGACCGGGAAGTCATCACAAAGGGATGAATTGTCTCTAAACCCACAAGTCTTGTTACAATCATTGAACAAATGGGAAATATATTTTGTGGGACCTATTCACCCACTTGGAAGGAAGAGAGGAGCATGCTACTATCATGGTGACAAAATACTTGACCAGGTGGGTTGAGGCATAGCCCGTGAAGGATTGCAACATAGCTACAATTGTGAAGTTTATATTTGAGTACATTCTTTCTAGGTTTGGTTGTCCGAAGGTTTTTGTGAGTGATAGGGATTCACATTTCCTGAATGAAATGATTGCCTCTTTGCTATAAGAAATCCATATGTATCATCAAAAAAGCATGTTGTACCATCCTCAAGCAAATGGAATAGTTGAAGCTTTCAATAACATCCTGGATAATTCTTTGATGAAGATATGTAATGTGAATATTGACAATTGGGAAGTATGCATGCTAGTTATTATTTGGGCATATAAAACTACATGTGAGAAGTTGACTGGAAAGATACCATTTCGATTGGTTAATGGACAAGAAGCGGTGATGCCAATGGAATAAACAGTGCCTAGTTTGAGGATTATTGCAGTCATGGAGATGGAAGATCGGGATATAATGGAAGAACACCTCACGCAAATACTTGAGCTAGAAGAAGATCAATTCTTGGCAGGTTTTCATCAGTAGGTGCAGAAGGATTAAGAAGAAGCATGGCATGATCGCCACATTGAGTAGCGCACCTTTAAAAATTGTGATTTAGTGTTGATGTATGATAGCAATTTTACTGAGTTCCCAGGAAAATTTCAGATGCATTATCTGGGACCATACATAGTCAAGGAGATTACAGATGGAGATGCAATTCATCTCACGAAGCTGAACAAGGAGTTATTTCTAGGAAAAATCAATGGGAGCCTGTTAAAGTTGCATAGGGGTGATCTCACCCATGCATGATGACTACATGGATGCACGATAGTCTTAGTACTTCAAGCAGTTGGAAAGAAGTGCGGGACTCTAAATTACTCTGTCAAGAGAAAAGTTTGGCGAAAAGAATGGGTTGCATGATGGTTAGGAGAGGCACAGATGGGAGCTGCGACAAAGGAGTTGCACTCACGAGGTGGGTCCCATGCAACATGGCCAAAAAGTGATCATTGGAAGCATTGTCGATGATTGGATGGCTATTTTTCCATTAAAGGGAGTAGGTGGAAAAGCATTTAAGAAGCATATCTTTGGAAATATGCCACCAAGAGAGCATTAATGTGGGAGATCTGTAGGGAATCGATGGATTTGAATTAAAATAGGGCTATAAATACAAAATCCCTCTCCACATTTAGACAGTTTTCTTCTAGAGAGATTGTCTTGAAATTTTGTGCCTAAATTTTAGCATAAAAGGTTGCTCTATGTCTGGACAAGATTGATAAGAAGTAGAGTGGAATTTTCGTAGAAGGGGCTTGGGTTTGAGGGAAATTTTTTTAAGTGGGAAAAGAAACTCTTTTGGGAGAGCCTTGAAAATATGATTGCAACACCACTAGTCCCTACCACAACACCTAGGTCATCGAGGCCAAAACTTACTACCTTCGCGATAAGAGAGAAAAAATAGAAAAAGCCACATCAAGCCTCGGTTCGCTAATTGCCCCACAAGTTCCCAACTGAGATCAGACAGAAGGGTTGTATGGATAAAAACAAGAAGCCTATGAAACCTCAAGACCTAGATGAAGAAGAGCTGACTATGGGGATTGAAAATATCAGTGCAGAGGATGCAGAGCCAATTTCTCAATTTCCGCCATATATACCCCCTAGGAAATCAACTGCCAAAGTAACTAAGGACCCTAAATCATTGAAATTTAAGGTATTCACGCCATTCATGCTAGAGGAAGTACCTATTGAGGGCTACGTTTTGGCCCAAGTTCCATTTCTAAAGATGGAGGATTTGGATTTGTGTTGGCATTATGATTCTGGTTTGGCGCTATGGCACAGGTGTTGTACTTGATGGCAACTCACTCAAGTGGAATATCTCTATTTAGGCTCTCAAATCATAGAAAATGAGATACCCGCAGGTGAGCCTAAGCAAAGGTGTGGACCTGCAAGTACCTCGACCAAGAAGTGCGGACATACCCGCAGGTTCTCCGTTCAGAAGGTGCAGACCCCAATTCACTCACTCCAATGCAAAGAAGCACGTGTACGTGGGAATCTTTATGAATGGTCCATGGTATTTAGCCTGACATGTTTGATCCTATGGTTTTGGTCTGTGGTTTTGCATCTAAAAGTATTGATCCAAGGTATTGGATTCCTAGTATTGAATACTTATGGTTTTGGACCATGGTTTGAGTAAAGGCTTGCCTATAAAAAGGGAAAGAGATCATTTGGCTAGATACCCTTTTTTGAATTTTGAATATCTTAAGATCTAAAATTTTGGGTGATCAGTTTGATAACGCTAGATCTAAATCAAGGAGAATCCTGTAAACTATAAGGTGAATCTATTGATAAGTCGAGATCTCATCGGTGCACGATCAGATCTGTGGATCTGACAGTCTGTGGCACATTGGAGGACTGATAAATTGGCTCTATTCGAAGGTCCGCAGGCGATCCACAACATAGATGCAGAGGTATGCAACGCAGCAGAATGCGCAGGTGCAGAGGTACGCAGTGCAGCAGAAGGCGCAGGTGCAGAGGTATGCAGCCCAGAAGAAGGCACAGTGTGGAGGTATGTAGAGGAATAGAAGGACCAGGTGCGTAGGTACGCTGTCAGGCAGACAGTGCAGGTGCAGATCTGCGCAGAGGTACACAGTACAACAGAAGGAGTAGGTGCGGAGGTATGCAGAATAGCAAAAGGATCAGTTGCGGATCTGCACAGTTTAGACACAGAAGGGCTGTAGATATTCACAGGTTTCTATTGGTGAAGTTGCGAACTTTTCTTGAAATATTTATTGGCTGCCTTTTATCTATTGCTGAAGAGTTCTGGGTTTAGATTACTGGTATTGTTGTTCTAATTACTGCATTCCAAAAAGTTATTGGTTGATTCCTTGGTTGATTATAAAAGGAGATTGGGTGATTCATATGTACTTGTTGTTTATTTGATGGATCCAGTTTGAAAATTCATGAAACGTGGTCCTTAAAGAAGTAGAAGAGCAAAGGGGATTGTAGCTCCCTTCCAGGAGAGACTGGAAAATGAGAGAGGGTTGTAGCTCTCTGCAGGTTGCAGCCTGCGTACTGGTAAAGGACTGCACCAATACAAAATCATTGTAAAAGAAGTTTCTAATTGAAAGAAGATAGAGACATATTGCAGCAGGTGGTTTTCACCCACATTGGGTTTCCACCTTATATCTAGTGTTCCTTGGTGTGATTATCTATTTTTCTTGTTCTTGCTCATTATTATATGGTACTGACATACAAACTAATGATCAATATCTAAAGAATAAATTAAAGTATAAATCTGGAAGATATATTGAAAAGAAATTGATAATACTTATTCACCCCCCCTCTTAGTATTATTTCCAACAATTGGTATGAGAGCAGGTCCTTCTAGAGAAGCTTGATCGCTTGAAGGAATTTCTATCATTATTTCCAACAATTGGTATCAGAGTAGGTCCTTCTAGAGAAGCTTGATTGCTTGAAGGAAGTTCTATCAATCAGGCCACCGATTTTTGATGGGACAAACTTCGTATATTGGAAGGTAAGAGTTACTGCCTATCTTCAATCTCTTGGTACAGAAGTCTGGGATATCGTAGACACAGGGTATGCTTTTCCATCAGCAACTCCTACAGATCCGGCTGAGAAGAAGAAATATGAAACAAATGCAAAGGAAGTCAATACTCTTCTAGGATGTCTATCTCAATCATAATTCATGAAGGTTATGCAGTTTAAATCTGCAAAGGAAATATGGGACAAGATTGTTTTGAGCTATGAAGGAGATGATCAGGTAAAACGAGCAAAACTTAAAACCCTCAAGGCTTCAGGCAAAGGAAAGTACTGTGAATCAGGACACGTGTCAGAAGAAGAAGAAGAATCAAATTTTGTCAGAAATCTTCAACGAGGTACTAGAAGATTCAGAGTTAAGTTACCTTTCAAATGTTTTGCTTGTGGAAGAGTAGGTCACTATGCTCAACAAGAAGGAATAGACTTTGAAGAAACTTTTGCTCCCGTTGCTAGACTTGAGGCCATCCGAATGTTCCTCGCTCTCTCAAGCTTTCAGCAGTTAAAAGTATTTCAAATGGACGTGAAATCAACCTTTCTGAGTGGAGACTAAGAAGAAGAAGTGTACATTTAGCAACCAGATGGTTTCATTCTTGGGAATGATCCAAATCTTGTTTGCATACTAAAAAAGGCTCTCTATGGTCTTAAACAGGCTCCAAGGGCTTGGTACTATTGTTTGGACAAATATCTTCATCAACAAGGATTCTCAAAAGGATCAGCAGATATCAATCTTTATATAAAAATTGAAAATGACAAATTGCTAATACTTGTTGTGTATGTAGATGATATTATCTCTGGCAGCAATGAAGAAGCTATGAGTCAAAGCTTTGCCTTGGTGATGCAGAAAGAATTCGAAATGTCTTTGCTTGGAGAACTGACATACTTTCTTGGGTTGCAAATCCAACAAAATGAAGGCGGTATCTTCTTGTCTCAAACTAAGTACCTCAAGCAGATTCTGAAGAAGTATGGCATGGAAGATTTGAAACCAGTATGTACCCCTATGGTTACAGGATGCAGCCTTAGTGCAAATGATGAATCAGCAATAGTGCATCAACCAACCTATAGATCCATGATTGGAAGTCTACTTTATTTGACAGGTACCTGACCAGACATCATGCATGCAGTGGGAATAGTTGGAAGATTTCAAGAAAATCCTAAGGAAACTCATCTTCAGGCAGTGAAGAGAATTTTCAAGTATCTTCAAGGAACTCAAAACTATGGCTTATGTTATCCTAGAGATACAGATCTCACTCTTCATGCTTATACAGATGCAG
The DNA here is from genome assembly GCA_000404065.3 of Pinus taeda. NCBI lineage: Eukaryota > Viridiplantae > Streptophyta > Pinopsida > Pinales > Pinaceae > Pinus > Pinus taeda. The sequence goes on from APFE030788829.1 coordinate 83,500, forward strand.
ATTGGACTAGAAGCGTGGATGAAAGAAAGAGCACAAGTGGTGGTGCATTCTTTATGGGTTCCAGATTAGTATCTCGGTTCAGCAAAAAACAGAGTTCGATTTCTTTATCTATAGCTGAAGCGGAATATGTGGTAGCTGCATCTTGCTGCACTAAACTTCTTTGGATGATGCAAACCTTGCAGGATTTTCAGATCACTTGTACACCACCTATCTCCATCTTATGTGATAATACAAGTGTAATCAGCATTTCAAAGAACCCAATCATGCATTCAAAGACCAAGCACATACCGATCAAGTATCACTTTCTCCGGGAACAAGTGTTGGAACAAAAGGTCAAATTGGAGTATGTTCCTTCTAAGGAACAAGTTGCTGATATTCTCACGAAACCACTGCCTAGGGAAACTTTTGAATATCTCAGAGAGAAGCTGGGAGTAGTTGATGCATCATCTTGCTGTTAAACTTGTCTGTTTCAGAGAAGAAGTGGTGTACGCGAGTTGCCTGAGGAGGATCCGCGTACATACGCCGGTTTGTGCAGAGACTGTCGCGTATATGGAGGTTTGATGGATATCTGTAGGGACAGGCTCTGGTTGAAGATATCCTGATATAGGCTATCTGGCACAAGTTCAGGGGGGAGCAGATAAAATTCTAATGATGCATTGTTGGCATTATCGTAGAAGCTTTTGGTTCTAGTTCATAGCTGTTGTTGGTGGAACAATTGTAGAAGGAGAACAAAAGGAAATCATGGTTGTTGATCTGAATGGTGATTGACAGATGCTACTGCTATCAATTATTGGTGACTTTCATAAGTCCTGCTCTAGATATTTTGTCTCTATGTCATGTATCTCTTTTATGGTGTCAAGGTCATGTATCAGCCTATTTTGGTTTCCCCACTATGCCTGGGATGAAAATGTAATGTATTTGATTGTCATACGTAAATTTCTGGATGAGCCCCACTTGTTTGGGTGATGGATGTAAGTATTGAGTCTTTTGGTGATAGGAAGGTCTTTTATGTCATCGTTTTTCTTGAAGAACATTTTATTGCAGATCTTTCCTACAGTCAGGCGGAGCATGGTCAGAATTTCAGCATGTACTCAGGGGGAGCACAACCATTTGCCCTTGATGACAAAGGGGGAGAATGACTTTGAGGATCTTGGGGTTGCCATCAAGTCCAAAGGGGGAGATTGTTGGCATTATGGCACAGGTTTGGAGCCATGGCACAGGTGTTGTCCTTGATGGCAACTCTCTTTGGTAACAGATCTCAGTTCAGGCTTTCAGAATGAAGGAAAAGACATATACACAGGTTCATCTAGACAAAGACGCGTATACACGTGGGTTAGATGTTACAAAGGTGCGTATGTGTATACATGCACTTTCACGCAAAGAAAAGCGCGTATATGTTGGAGAACTTACCTTTGGTCCGTGGTAGTTAGTCCTTGGTATTTGAACCTATGGTTTTGGACCATGGTACCTCGTCAGAAGTGTTGATCCCAAATATTGGGTCCGTGGTATTGGTTTATTATGGTTTTGGACCGTGGTATTGTGGAAGGCCTAAGACTATAAAAGAGGAAGGAGATCATGTGGCAAAGGATGATCTAAATTATTATTGAATATATGAAAAAGTGCTGGAATACTGGTAATTGGGATATGGTGTTGATCTGGATCTGAATAAAGGAGGAACCTTAGCGCAAAGAGAAGGATAAGTTCTATTGATGGGTCATAATCTTTAAGTTTGAATGATAGTATCTTTGTATGATTTTGGTCTGTTATATGTGGCTCTTGCTTGATCTATAACACTAATAATCTGGGTTAATTAGTGTTTGAATATCTGAAAGAGCGAATTATCCTTTATAGATCTGTATGCAGGTTCAGTGAAGCGAAGGCGCATATACACATTGGTTCAGTGAATGAAAACAACGTATACGTAGTTTGTTCCAAACACAGAAGCGTATGCACACATGTTGCAGGTTATTGAAATAGCATATATATTTTGAGTTGTGATCTAGCTACTTCTGTTTATTGCTGCTGTGTTCTAGGTTCAGATTTTGGTGTGTGGTTTCTGGTACTGTGTTTTGGGTACAACTGTCAGAGAAGTATCTACTTGATTCAGATCTAATTGGTGAAAAGGAGAATTGGTTGATGCAGAAATTCTTGATGATTGATTTGATGTTCATGGATCCAATCTAAAATTTATGAAACGTGGTCCCTGGAAGAAAGAGAAGGTTGTAGCCTTCTGTAGGCCAGCACCTACGTACTAGTATCTTGGCTAGTGCAAGAGCTAAAGGGGGTTGTACCTCCCTTCTAGGAGAAGCTGGAGAACGAGAGAGGGTTGTAGCTCTCTGCAGGTTGCAGCCTGCGTACTGGTAAAGGACTGCACCAGTACATTGTAAAAGAAGTTTCTAATATAAAAGAAGATAGAGACGAATTGCAACAGGTGGTTTTCACCCACATTGGGTTTCCACCTTATATATTGTGTTCTTGTGTGTGATTGTCTTTCTGCTCTGTTTTACTGTTTTTGGTTACTGGTTATTAGATTTTGAAACACAGATTAACAATAAATATTAGAAAGATAAAGTAAATTAAAAGTTTGCTTTGTATACGCGGGTCTCCTTCTGCATAGTTGCGTATATACGCGGGTTTAATTAACTGAAGTAGCGTATATCATTTTTTTTTTAAAAAGGAATATTTGACTTGATAATACTGATTCACCCCCCATCTCAGTATTATTTCAAACATTGCAATCATGTTCTAGCCATGCACAAGGTCCGCCTTCATGCGTACAAGTTGTGTCCTCTATGCAACCATTCGTTGCACTCACACACGAAGTTGTATGCACTTTCGCGCAAATGTTTTCGCGGTCATTCAATGATCTATCACAAGTGTTGTGCTTTTCTCTCACACCATCGGTCAGTCACACTGAGTGTATGTTGTCTTGATGGTCAAGGTGTCTTGTCGTCAAGTCATGTTGAGTGTGTGTTTGCAGGGTCATGCATGTACAAAGTCACTCGTTCACAAACTTGGTCATATTTTTGAAACTCTAATTATTGGACCATCCTCCAACAGCTGGACATCCATGAAGCTGCATTGCGCAATTTCAACTCTCAGTGATCATGTACTGCTGCCCAAAATTGTGCATAGCTTGAGGTTGCCTCCTAGGTATTCTGCACTGCACAATCCTGGAATCGCCTCGACCGAATGTCACCCAAGGTAACACATAATTTTCCCAACAAGCCATTTTAATCTACGTTTCCCGCAAGCACGTCAACTGAGCCTCTAGCTGGTCAACCAAAGAGTTTGGTTGGGAAGTGACCCTGGGCCTCACTCCTCTAAAAAATTGCATAGAAGCTGCCAAGCATGCCCGCTCTTGCTAACTAAAGAAACTACGCAGAAATGTTGGACAAACACCATATGTCTGTCACTGCACTGCCCTAAAAAATTACGCAGTTTCTCCAACTAGTCACCCAGTCATCTAACTTTCTTCTCACCTAGAAAACTGCGCAGTTTTCATGAGTAGTCCCCCAACTACCCAGTATCTCGCTCAGCTCAAAAACTGTGCAAGGATGCATAGCAAGCTAGCCTACCAACATTGCGCAATTTTTTCCAGCAGCCTCCTGCAACCCACTACCATCTCCCCAAAAAATTGTGCAATCTTTCCAAGCAGTCTCCCGTATCCTGCTGCTAGCTCCCAGGAGAAATTGCGCAATTTTCACTGCCAATCTCCCTTTGCTGCCTACACTGTCTCCCTCAAAAAATTGTGCATATCTGCTCTCCAGTTGAGACAAATCCCGCAGAAAGTCAATGCTGGTCCAGATTTCCCATCTCAGCCTCCCAGTGATAACTTCCAATTTTCATGAACAATGCTCGAAGCGTGCATCCCAGCTTGAAATCTGCGTTGCGCAGTTTTAGCACTTATCCTCTCTCCTGGTCACCTTCATTTGAAAGCGAATGACAATGCATGATGGTAGACTAGGAGAGTTTTGGTTTTGATGTCGTCTCGTCACGAGTGATCGCAGATAAAAGTACATGGATGGGACATAAGGCGATGACGGATGAGATGAACAAGGAGCACATGCGAGGATATTGTTTCTTAAACGGACAAACAAGGAATGTATGCAAGGAGATTTTTTCATGAACAAACGAACAAGGAGTGCATGCGAGGAGATTTGTTCGTGAACAGACGAAAACATGAAGCATGAAAAAGTACAAGAGAAGGATCGATGTGCACATGCAACATCAAGAAAACACCAAGACCATCGAATACTTTGCACACCTTACTATGTAGAGGTGAAGCTATCATACACCAAGAGCACATCCATCACTCGATAGCACTGCAGCTCGACATGGACACCACCACCAGCATGAACACATCATCTCTATCATCTCAATTCATGTCATGAGTCATCTCGGCCACATCACTACTATGGGCCACACTGTTGTAATTAATGTAACGTAACATGGAAGTCTAAGAGACCCACATGTAAATCTGAAAAGTCATGTAAAGTCGAAGAGTCTTATAAGTCAAATAGTCATGAAGGAAGTCAAACAGTCACAAGGGCCAGTTTTACCCTTGGCTATAAATACCTCTCATTTGTACATGCGAAGGACTTTTCTCCTCAGCTTCTCCCACATAGCCTTGAGAGTCTATAGTCTTTTTCTTTGAGGAGCGAGTAGTGGCTCCAACATCCCACTATCGGCATTAGTAATGTATGGTGTACCGATGTGTCTTGGAAATTTTTCTTAATTCAGAAGCTTGATAACAAGCCAGCACATTTTCACACATGTATTTTATTTGTTTGTAAGACTATTCTTTGGACACTTGTAATGCATGTTACTTTAACCTGTGTTAAAACAATTAAACTATTTCAGTTTTTCTAATACATATTCTTACGAAAATGTGTTGTATAAGTTGTTAACGTTGTCTCGCCCATGTGGGCTATCCCGTCGAACACTCGACTGAACCATTCCCAAAACTTGTTATAACAACTGTCACACTTGTGTGGAATACTCTGCTAGGGGTTGTACGTGTTATCCATTCAATGTGTGTTTGCAACTCGCACATCTGTGTGGAATACTCCGTTGGAAGCTATGCATGTCCTGTTGTGTTGTCTTTGACAGAGTTGGGACTATTCCCTTTTGACTTGAGACTCACCTCCACCCTTTCCCTCTACGATGAAAGAAACTTTACACAAGTAACACTAAGCACTCACCAGGCATGCGAACCTCATTGTTCAAAGACAAAGTAAACCACTCTCATGTGTTGACAAGCAAGAGCTAAGGTAAACCTTTAAGATACTAGAAATTAGGTCATCGTACCAGATGGGACTCCTACACCAAATGGTGTGAGGTCTAGTTGGGACTTCATACCGGGGATATCCCCTTAATGTTGGTAGGTCCAACACTGTCAACACAACCACAAGCCTAAGCTTGTCTCATATAGCAGCACTATCTCAATACATGAAGATATCTCAATCCCAACTATATATGGGATTCTCTACCAATCAGATCCCGCTCTTGTTGTCACAATATATCACTATCATATCTAGAACCTTCTTAAAGAAATCTTCAAAGATCTTTCTTGACCAAACTACCTTGTAGATAGCCATGCTAGCAACAACATACTCAATCCTTGGTTTTGCTAAAATTTATCAACTCTTATTTTTTGCTCATCCATGATATCATGTTAGGTCGCAAGCTAAAATAACACCCATATGTTCTCTTCTTATCAATAAAATTTCTATATCAATCAACATCAGTGCATCCATACAGTCGTACATCTCCTATAGTATATCTTAGGCAAAGATTGATCGTCCCATGCAAATATTTCAAAATGTGCTCAACAACAACCCAAATTGTATGAAGTGGCTTAGACGTAAATTGACTTAAGGTGTTCACTGGAAGGAATATATCTAGACGAGTGTTCACAAGGAACAGCAATGCCTCAATCAATCATTTGTACTACGAGTCAGGTTTAGTAATATCTTTGCATAATTTCTTGAAATTTAATTTCATATGGGTGTCCAAGGACTTTTATTCCATCTTTTCAAATCTCTACAGTAGATTCACGGTACATTTTTCTTGATATAGGGAAATATCTCCTCATTTTTTCCAAACCTCTAATCCCAAAAGTAATGCATCATTCCAAGATCCTTCATCTCGAACTCAAAGGCCAAATCCCTCTTACTTTGATCATCAAAGGCTCATTACTCGTCAGGAATATATTGTTAATGTATGAAACCAAAATCAAAGGCATATCTTCGACCACCTTGAAGAAGAGGCTCAGATCGAAACTTCTTCCAAGCTTCCCTAGGTAATTTTCAATGCAGATATACTAGGCTCTAGGAGCTTGCTTCAAAATATATAATTATTTTCTTCAAACATAAAACTAACCAAATTAATTTATCGAGCCTCAAGAAAATTAATATTGTGAAATTAAATCAACTAAGTCTATTTATCAAGTCTTAAATTCCAAACCAAAACTAATATCAAAGCCATAAAATTTTGTGCCAATATCAACGAGAAACACTTCGAACTAGGTGCAAGTTATAGCTCACACCCAAAACATATTGGTTGATTCATTAGCTAATTATGTGTTAGATTGGAATTTTCCACATTGAAAGTTTTAACCATGCACATTATAAAGTAATTCAGAATGTAAAGAATACATCTTTTTAAACACAAACACATGGAAGTCATCATTTTAGTATATCATCAAACATTGAGGTACATAGTTCAAAATCTAGGCTTCCGAGACCATGGATATCTTTCCATACAAATGCAACCACATCAAAAACACACAACCATAGGTACACCACTATCTCTTCTTACTAGTGCACATGATAACATAACACCACATTCAAAATGCAGCAGAGGAGTCTCCAATGATGATTTCAAGTTACTCCCACTCTATGCCTCTACATATATCGATATGTATCTACAATGCTCCTTGGCATAACTCTTAACGTTAAACCATCAACATTGTGAGTGAACTCTTGAAACTCCTCATTCTCATCCTTCTTTGATGATCTTGTGCTTCTTGGGCTTGGGATAGTGGTACACCCCTCCTAAGTGGAGAATAACCTAATGGGTGTGTCAACACAACATCTACATATCACATATACCATATGTCAGCATCCCTATACCCATACCTAAAAGACTAAAAAAAATAAAAAAATCCAAAAAGGTTAAAATAATACAAAAACCAAAAACATTTTACCTATGTCCTCCTAATCCATGCTAGGGGGAAATACTAGATATGGATATCGCTAGAAGTATACACCATCATATGGGTAGTAATCCATTTATAATGGTGTTTCTATCAACCATTTGAAGTATTGTGTCAAAAGCTAGTTGGTACTGTGCACACCTTCTTCCCTTATCATGAGACTGCACCACCTCATCATCTAAGTCTCTCTTAGCAGTGGATATACCACATAGTCTAGAGGCATTGGACTCATGGCCAAGATCTTCTCCAAAAGGAAAGACACTAGTATACTTCCATAACCACAATTTTTTATCCTCTGTCTCCTTATTTTGGTTGGTTGATTCTTGAAATTGGCCAACATGCATTCACACCAGTTAAACAGGGTAGGATGCATGCACCTAAGCACCAACTCCAATAATTGAGCTAAGGTTTGGACTAGGGTTTGTATTAGGGTTAGGTCTAAGGTTTGGATTAGGGTACAGACTAATGTTAGGTCTAGCATTTGGATTAAGGTATGTACTAGGGTTTGGATTAGTGCTAGGGTATGGATTAGGATAAGGGCTAGGATATGGATTAGGTTAAGGCTACACAGGTATTTGGGACCATCGAGGAGGATGACTTGGTGGCATGTTGGATAAAAATTGTAGTAGTTTTTGTTGTTCATGTAATTGGCTGTACATAGAAAACTACCCTAGAGAAAAGGTTCCAAACCAATCTTGAGGCCATGGGGATATATTGCTCGAGGATGAGATTCAGGGATAGGGCAACTATGGCCAAAAGATAGGCTGTTCACTTGGAGGAGGACTAAAAGTATACCATGGAATTGTAGGATTATAAACATGCTGAGGACAATAAGCATTAGTCCAAGTATAAAATGATGATGGGTTTTTAGTTATACTTGGTGATTTATTTGATTCCTTACTTGATTACCAAAGTACCTTTACTAATCTTGACAATGATGGGAAATGTTCTGTTAAGTGACCTTCCTCGCAAATTTTGCAAACTTTTAGGCTACTTAGTGGGCATTCTCCTATATAATGCTTCTTTCTACAGTTGATGCAAAAATATAGCAGTGGTTCCTCATGCTTCTTTCCTTCTTGTAAATCATCCAATGTCAAAATCAAAGAGTTGATAATATTATTTTTATGTTCAAGAAAAATACTAAATTATGAACTTGTGAGTTTGTCATCAAATGATTTGTATATCTTTGCAACAACATCAAAACTCCTCATTGAAAGATTAAATGAAATACCATTTTTCTATTCTCAACAAGCTTACTAGTATATTCTTTCATCACATGGATGAGTATATAGGGGGGTTCTTACAACACCAAAGAAATGAAAAACCTTAAAAAGATAAGAAGTATATGCAGGAAAGAAACAAAATCAAAAACTTGCAAGAGAAACTAGGTAAAGAGCAAACCAAACTGTAGGTCACCAAGGTCAAACCCGTAAGCACCCCCCTAGCAACGACACCAAAATGTTGGTTGCAATATAGGGCATATGGATGGACCAACATTTAATTGTCAATATAGGGTTCATGAACTTTGAGACGCAACACTAGAAATTCCAGAGAGAGACTTCAACAACCTGCAAAACAAAACCCTAGTTTTCTTATAAATTGCTCGCACATTGAGTTCCTGCACTTAACCAATCCCTACTCTAATCCTTCACTCAAAGGAATTCATTAAAATCAAAACCATAAATCCTGCAAACGCCAATCCTGCAGTTCTATCAACAATTATAAGAAAACCCTAGTTATTAGCAATTGAAAAAGTAAACACTAACGATTAATTATTATGGAAAACATGAGCACTGACCAATTGAATGTAAATATTGTCAACATGGACATGTTGGTCCTATACAATCCAAGCTCTTCTAATGCCAAACAAAACTCTCAACTGAAAAATAAAACCTTTATTTGAGTTCGGCAATAAATTCTTTTCCCATTCAATTATATGTGCAAGTAGAAGATCATAATCAGTCTACTCTAAGTGCAAACAAAAAATTAAATATGACTTAAATTTGCCTTTAATGTTATTGATGCATTTTGGTGTATCAACTACAAAACAACTATTATGTGCAAAAACAAGATCAACCTCACTCCAGTTAATATTTCCTCAAATCTTGGAACAAACCCACTTTGTCAAAAGATATTTTCAAAACAATTTGGAATCTTAAAATTAGCAGTGACCTCATTCTTGCAAGGGAAATATCAAAGAAAATGCAATGTCCGATAATAATTTGCAAGATAAAACTACAGGTGCCAATTTTGTTTTACGATTCTTGTTCCTGCACTTAGTGTATATCACGAGTGCATGATCTCACAAATGTTGATTTCTGTTCATATGCTCCAGTACACACTGAAAGCATCAAAAGTGACCATAGATAAAAGCATTAAGGAGTTATCAAATAACTAGATCAAATGAAATAAACATACCTTGTTTGAAAATAAATGTTCATGAAGCAATTCACACTCTCGTTGACAACTATCTTGAATGATTATGGTCATTATATTTATAACAGGCTTCATTTTAATTAAATATAAATAAAATCCCATCACTAATTAAACAACCAGAAAACCTTGACATATAATTTATGAGCCCTAATGAAAATCCAAGTGAGGGAGTTTTTCTGAGCTCATGAATCAGTACAATCATATGATAACAAAGGGTTTGCAATATTAGGACAAAGAACTTAGAAATTACATTATTTCCCACCATACCAACAAATATCAAAGTTGAAAGTACACAGTCCCATATTTATCTGAAGTTTTGTTGTGATGAAGGTCTTAACATTGTGTGAAAGCTCAAGGTAATTATGGATCAGGTTCCAATGCTAGTTATCTTTAACAATGTTGTCAACTTGTTAGAAAACCTGAAGATATTGTTCAACTTCTCACAACAACAATATAATTTCAAAATATCATGGACTGAGTACTTCTATATATATAATGGAAGGGGATCTCAAAACTGAATATTTTTCTCCACTCACAATGAAATGACCCAAATATATTTTGCATGTGAAAACAGGGTATCACTACGAGATAGAAATTTCCTTGATCACACAGTTTAAAGAAGTGCAAAGTCTGAAAAGAATCTCACTATTTTTAGGATAAATTATTCAGATATGAGCACTCAATAAAACATAATTCAAATTGTCATTCATATATAAAGGAAAAAATGTAAAAGAGGCGTCCATAGATTTGTCAAACCAACTAAAGAACCTTATTGTTAACACACCTTCGCAATAATAAAATACACACCAACTTTGCAGATATACAAATCACTAAATAGAAGGATGTTGAGTTGTTTTGGTGGTCCCTACTAGTAAAATTCACATCCTTGATTAAAATGATAAATTACGGAGCCAAACTGAATCATGAAATACACAAAAAAAAATTAAAAAGACGAACCTAGCAGTAGAAACTTTTGTTGGAATTCAATCAGCCTTTTATATCTGTGACCATTTTCTCAAGGTGCAAATGAGAAAAATGAATTTATAATAACATCGTATCCCTCCAAAAGCCATGGATGGGATTTTTATGAAGGTTACAAGACGAATTTTGGTTTTAAAAACCCAGTTTTTCAATTCTAGAAAATTATGCATTTTTAAGAAATCGGCCTCAATGAACCCCATGTAACTTTCAAACCATGACAAAAATTTTGAAAAATGCTTGGAGGGAGTGGAATTTTCCATATTTTCAACAAAACTTATGTATTATAATTCTGATATTATTATTCATCTACATGCAAATCGAGAACAAAGTTGGAAGTTTAAAAACTATGTGAATTTAGGGTTGAATTATTAATTATTTTCTGAAAATTAATCTGTATGACGTGGGTGCATTATAATTCAATTAGATATTTTAAAACATAATTTTGGAAAAAATACATATTTTTTTTACCCAAAAGTGTGCCGATATGTTGAACCCCTAAGTCAGTGTAGGAACTACTTTTCCAGTTTGGGAACTGAACCACACTTAGTAAATCACCATCAGGGAAGGGAAGTGCATTTGACCTCGACAAATTATTCAAAATTGTCTTTGAAAAGCGTAATCAAGGGCCCACGTGCTACATTTCAATGATCAAAGTAACCTACATGTCCATTCCTTCGATGCAGGATCTCTTATGCATAGTGTAGGGATTGAATAATCTTCATTACTAGCATTTTGATGAACATAAGTCCTAAAAATTGAATATAATGAAGGTATTGTTCGATAAAATAATGAAAATCTTCACTATTGCATCAAAAGAATGTATAAGTACAAGATAGAAGTTCATAAGTGGGTAAAACAAGGCAATAAGAATGGCATCATATAAGTAAAAAGATGCATTAAATACAACAATTCTAGGGCCTGACAAAGTTCCTGATGAACCCCTTGAAATAACCTACTAGTCCCATGAATGATATGACCTCATCCATGTTCCTAGGAGTTGGCCACTCCATGATAGCCTTAATCTTTTCCAGATCCACTGTTATCCCTTCCTTGGAAACAACATGTCCCAAGTAATGAATTTGAGACTAAAAGAAGTTTCACTTGCTAAGATTGCCATACAAATGATTCTCTCTCAAAAATCTCAACACTACTTCCAAGTGTGCCACATGCTCTTCCTTATTATTTGAATATACCAATATATCATCAACAAAGACTATCACAAACTTATCTAAGTAAGGATGCGACACATTATTCATCAAACACATGAAGGTGGTTGGAGCATTAGTAAGACCAAAAGTAACCACCACAAATATTAGTTCCCATACCTTGTTTGAAATGTAGTCTTGTAGATGTCTTATTTTTTTATGCACACCTGATGATATCCTGATATCAAATCAATCTTTGATAATACCACTATTCCCTTCAGTTGATTAAACAATTCATCAATCTGTGACAATGAATGCCTATTCTTGATATTCACCATGTTTGGTTGCTTGTAATCAATGCAAAATATAAGAGTACCGTCCTTCTTCCTTACAAACAACATTGGTGCACCCCAAGGAAAAAATCTTGGCCTTATGTATCTCTTATCAAGCATTCTTTAAGTTACACCTTCAATTCCACCAACTCTAGAGTGCTCATCTTGTAAGGTGCGTTAGATGTTGGTGCTACTCCCAGTACCAACTCAATAGATAAATCCACTTCCCTATGATGTTATAGCTCTGGAATATATGTAGGAAACACATCGTTATAGGACGAGATTTTTCCTTAGGACTTCATCATCCTCATCTCCCTTCTCTTTATCACTGGAAACATGCATTACAACAATAAACATCCTTTCATGTGGCTATGTTTTTCTTGCATAGTCGTGACCATTCTCACTGATGTAGGCTTCTTCTCTCCCTGCAAGGCTCACTTTTCTCCATGATCATCCAAAACCTCAATATCCTTGTCATAGCAATCCACTTTAGTCTTTTGAATGCACAACCATTCCATGCCCAAAAACATACCATATGAACCCAAAGGAAGCACATTTATATGTGTTGATGTAGGCATACCATTAAGCTCAAATTCACAAGATCTCGCCCAATGATGAACTCTTCTCTTTGTCCCTGTAGCCAACTGCACCAACCAAGATTCTGCATGCACTTCTTTATTCAAGAAACACTTATCCATCAGGTCAGGATTGATATAGCTATAATTTGATCCAGGATCAATCAAAATAGGAACAACTTGATCACAAATCTTACCTTCCATCTCAATAATGGATGTCTAATGATCTACCTTCCTATTATTCATTGCTACATAAATATGAGGAATACTCTAACCAACATATCGAACTATTTGTGCCTCCTGAGCACTTTAAATCTGAGGCATTCCAACTTGTTACGATGGAAAATCCTTCCAACTATTGTCTCCACCGTAGGTCCAACATCTCAAAGGTTTTCTTTCATTGACTTTATTGTTGCTCCTCACGTTGAGACCCATGTCCTCTCTCAACTGCATTGAACTTTTTATAAGGTGCCACATTTTCCTTGTCAGTTTTATCCCAAGGTATTCCTCGCTTCTTAGACATCTTTCCTTTAGTATTTCATTACCTTTCGAGTCACTCTTAAACTCAGATTTCACTTTGACTACTCATAACAATGCCTCAACTTTCTGATGGCTTCCTCCAATGATCGAGGTTCATCAAACTCAATCCTATCTTTGAATTCTACTAGCTACCCACTAATGAACCTTTGAATATTTTCTTTCTCGCCCTTGAGTTAAGGCACATACCTCAACAACTCCATAAATCAACAAGTGTACTCATCATCTATCACAGAACCCATCCTCAACTCATAAATTTTCCTTGGAACTTTCATCATGTTAACACCCAGGTTGTTCCCTATGACTCCCAAGGGAATACGGCCGGGGTAACTACTAACCAATCTTTGGACTATAGCTTCTAGCCTAGCTGTAATCAGAGAGGGCTCTCTCTGTAAGGTTTGTCACTGTTTTAATGGAGATTTAGGCTAGCTATGAAGTAAAGTTTTGTTTGTTTTTTGTGTTTGGTTGGGAGGATGTTTTCTGATAGTTTTGAAGTGTTCTCTGCAGATGAATTAATCCATTGGGCAATGGGGTCTGTGGCTGTTGTTTCCTTGAGATCCTGGCTGAAGTGCAGCTGGAATTACAGGGCCTTTTTATATTTCATAGAACAAAATGTAAATTGTGAGGGTGAAGTGAGAATCAACCAGTAAAGAGCATTTAAGAATTCTTCACTGAGCTGGGATGTGAGAAAAGAACCTATTACTTAGGAGAATTATCTGAATTCCTGAAACAATAGATCACTATGATGATATAGTGTGAAAGGTAGCATTTAAGAATTACACTTTCATTACCATAACTGAAGAAAACATTTAAAATAGCTTAGATTGAGCTCAGGGTAATCTGTGATTAAATCCTGAGACTATTCTTTTTCCTTGCTATTTAGATATTTGATATATGGAAAACATCAAATTATATATGAAAGATAACAAACATATAACAGAGAGAAACAAGAAAACTTATTGAGCCATGAAACATGCAGGAATCCTGCAATATTCAGCCATACACCAGCAAGACATCAAGAGACACAACGCTTTGGAAATCCCATCATCCTTTGTATTAGTTGTCTGAAGATTTACAATAAAAGAGTAACAGAATAGATATCAAGAGATTTCTTACATCCAAAGTCCAAACCCTGCTAACAAATGCGAGGGGGAATATATAGAAGTCTATTACAAAATATCTCAGGCATTGAGTCATCTGAGAGGGAAAATATCTTCTTTTACTCATACAGGGCTTGCAGATGAGAAGTTATTACAATCTTTAAGGAATTATAAGGGCTCTTAACTCCTGTCAGAGCAATCTTGACCTTTGGGGCTCACGGAGTCGGTTGAGCGCTTTGACATAACTACTGAATGACGTGTCTGTGCAGTTGTAACTTCCTGTGCCTTCTCGGCCCTGTCACCTGTGACTGCTGATGCTACTGTTGTGGCCGAGTACCTGTGCTGAGTTGGCTTAGCCTCTGTCTGCATACCTGCTGATGTGTCTTTGTCCTGTTGTGTATGAGATTCAAAATATTTTTCTAAGGCAAATCACAATTACTGACTTTGGTTTAACAGTAATCGTATCAACTCTTCCCATACCTCTGATGAAGGCAACTAATGTTTCAAAATTGACCCCATGGTCTCATCAGCCTCTATGTATTTATAAAAATGAGGGGGCTCATCAAATAAATGTGCTATTTCATTCCTAATAAAAAATAGATTATCTACTCTATCAAAAAGAATCTGCCCTGTTACTGGGCCTGCTTCTGTTGATTCACTAGATGCCTCTGAAATCTGTGTTGCTGCAAAATTGCTTACTCTCTGGCATACTTCTCATGGGAGAGTAACTTTCCTGATGGATCCAATGGGCTGGGAAGCCCCCTGTTTTGTAAAGCCATAAACCTGTTCTGAAATTTATTAATATCTGCTTGCATGTCCTGGGTTCTTCTTTCCAGGGTCTGAATTAGGTTTCTCAAAGTCAGGACTCTTCTGATTAGGGAGATGGTTTCTGTCTTGTTTCCAATCCCCATTCTTATCAGCTGGGAGCTTGTCCTGTAGTTTAGCACGTCTATCATCCTAGGGGCAATCTCAGGCATGCTACCTAGAGATGCCCTTGCTCTTTGCATTTCTTTGCATGCTCTTCCAATGAGTGCTATTTGCTCATATATAGCCTCAATATACTCCCACTGGTCTGTTATAGACTGGCCAATATTGCCCCATATGACCGTCTTAAGCTCTGACGTGACTTTATCCAGTGTGACATCTTTTTCTAGCTCATTAATCCTCTTCTTGAGGGCATTTACCTCCCTCTCTCTTTCAGCCACATTTTGTTTTGACTTGTCATATTTTTCATTTATTTTTGCCAGATTATCCTGGGCTTGGCTCAGCTCAAACATCTGGGACTCCAGGACCTGAATTTCTTTCCTCAACTTCTGCATGTCCAGGCTTTCAGCCTGCTCTGTTGTTGGTGCTAAGGTAGTTGGTGCTGAGGTATCTGGGGCTTCTTGCTGCACTTGTTGGCTGGGAGGGGCAGTGTCTTGAGGGGTTTCCTCAAGGTTTATTGTTTCTGGAGGTGGCTGTGAGGTTTGCCCTGCCTCCTTCTGCTGCAATGCTTCTTCCAATGTGGCCTCTGACTCCTGCAGCTTTTCTTGCATTTGAATGAGCTCCTTGTATAATGTCATTAGTAGGGAAGCTACATCCTTTTCTTACCTCTGCTGGGCAACCTCTTCTGTTTGTGGGTGAAGAGTTGGTGGGATTTTTAATTTCTTTTTCATTGCTGCCATATCAGCATCCCTTAGCCTGAGGACTTCTTACACTGCTTTAACGTCTTTGGGATCATGCCCAAACTCTACTATGATTTCTTCCAGTGCTCTAATCCTGTTATCCTTAGCTTGAGAGGAAGCCCTTTCCAACTCAAGTTGTGCAGCAGTATTGTTCAGGCTATTTTGCAGCCTATAATTAACCAGGGTCTTATCAGCCAATGTGGCATAGACCATCTCACCCATTTGTTTGTGGAGCTCTGTTTGATCCATTGGGTGGATGTCTTTTGATAGGACCTCCAAATTTGTCCTGATGTAGTCTGCAGCTGACTGTGGTTGCTACACTTTTGGCGTGAAGTGGCTCATGACCATTTTCCCCTCCTGTATATCAAAGGCAGACATGAGCCTTTGTTGGTTTGTAGGAGCCATGTTTAGCAGGTGATTTTAGAGTTGAATCTTTATTGGTTCACTCCTTCTCTTGATATCTTTAAATTGCTGTTTAATGCTTGTTTCTCCTTGCTTCCTCTGTCCTGAGGAGCTCACTTCTCCTAGTGCTACCCTGTCTTGCTCCTGTTGCAAGGAGCTGGCTGAAGCTTCCATGCTTGGCATTTCCTCTTCTGAGAAGGGATTTAATCTCTGTCTCTTCTATGGTGATGAGGTAAGGGGAGTTTCCCTTTCTCTTTTTCTGCTTTCATCCTCCCTTTGAGGGGTCTGGAGGATGGAAGAGTCAATCCTTGAATCCTGCCTTGGTGGTGCCATTTGCACTGGCTATTCTTGGGTGGCCATTGGGGCCTCTGCTGTTTGTTTCTCCTGACCCTGTTGGTCTTTTTGCTGCTGTTCCTGTTGGGGTTGCTGCTCTTGACCCTGTTGGTCCTGTGGCTCTTCCATGACCTTTTCTTTTCCCTTGCTCTGCTCTTGGTATGTGGTTTGCACTGCCTCTTTATGTGTTGTAGAAGATGAAGCAGCTGCTCCTGCTTGAGGCTTTGGCAGAGTAAGTACCTGAGAAGGAGATTCTAAGTCAGCCATTTTCAATAAATGCCTTCTAGCTCTTTCAACTAGTTCTTCCTGAGTGATTGGCTCTTCCAATGTGTTCCTTCTCCATTTTGGTTGGTTGGCATGTCTTTGAATGTAGGGCATGCTCTCATGTTCATAGCTGGAGAGCTTGTATTTCTGCCTTCTCAAGGATATGGACATGTTAGGGTCATAGGGCTTCCAAAGGAAGCTTTGTTTTAGGCCAAGGCCTTCTAGTCTCCTGTCGGCATCTTTCCAGCCTTCTCTTTTGTTTAAGACAAAGTGGCCCAGTTGATTTCTTACTTTAAGCAGTGCCTCCTAGACATGACTGCAAAGTGCAACATATCAAAAGAGACAAATTACCTGAAAAAATATAAGGCAAACAGCCCATAGACACAGACATGGAAAATATGTAAGGAAGAAACTCAACACTAATCAAATAACATACAACAAGCAAAAAGAAATCCCCAAACAAATAAGCAAAGAAGAACAAAAGCCACTACATACATAACTCAGTCTATGGTTATTGTTATATGTGTCATGAATATGGACATAATGAATTTGAATGAAAAGTGTATATGAATAAAAACATGAACACAAAAGTAAACACATCATTTTCTCTATTTCTTGGCCACACAAGATGTTTTGTGTGTAATGATCTTGGCTAGAAAGAAAAGGATTGTAAGCTGTCATATATTCTAAAGAGCACTAAATAGAAGATGGAAGCAACTCCAAGCAGATCAAAAAATGAAAGAAAGGAAAATAAGAGAATACATCCTACTAAAGTGTGATAGAGAAAGAATAAAGAAAAACCAGTGACCTAGCTTAGTCTCCACCAGAGTTACTCAAGAACAAAAAGAAGAATCTGTCAGTGTTAGATCAGTAGCATTGAGGGGGAGAAACCTCAATATTGACAATAAAGCCTTGAATATGAAGGCCTGAAATTCATTTATACTCTATAAAATATGTTGAATAAAACAATTTAGTGGATGGCATTGCCACTGTATTATATCCAACTTATAGACAAAGAAAAGAAACATAAAAGAAGATGGAAATTGTAACATCATTAATCTTTTGAGGAGAGTTGCTCATGAGATCAATAAAGAACCAAGTTAATGAAAGTGTTAGAGAAGACACATCCCAGGGGAGAGAGACCCATAAAATATACTGAGATGATAATGGACATGGTGATATCATAGTTGTGTATGAGATCGGTAACGTGAAGCATGAAAAAAACATCAACAATTCAATTTCTGACGCGGTCAGAGACAAGCTGCTACTTATGAGAGACAAAATTCAATTTCTGACGCGGTCAGAGACAAGCTGCTACTTATGAGAGACAAAATTCAAAAGGAATATCCCACCTCCAAGGTTATAGATGATGCTACACTTCTACATTTCTTGTATGTCCGGGAATCCCTTGGATACATCCCAGAAACAATGGTCTGTAATGAGCTTTAAGAAAAACAAAAAAACAAAATTCTACATGAAAGGATTTGACAAAGTGGGGAGGTCAATAATGGTTCTTCTTCTAGCTAGGAACATTGCTTTCCACTTGACTATGGAGGTTTTTAAACATTTTGTTGTCTATGCCTTTGATAAAATGTTTGTTACTGCTACAAGAGGACAAACAAAATTTCCATTATAGCAGATTTTATTGATTGGGCATACAAGAATGTAACCTTCATGGCACCATTGCAGTTGTTCAAACCTTGCAAGACTTCTATCCAAAGCACTTAGGGAAGGTGTATCTTTTTAATCAATCATACATATTATGGGCAGCATGATAGATAGTATCTCCTTTTATAGACAAAGTAACAAAGCAAGAATAGGATGCAAGAAAGCTGTAACAAAAATGCATTTACAATCTTGTGAAGATATCAAGAGATCATTTGTAGTGAATCTCATCACCCGAATGGTTGAGGAGTGGACAAGAGATTTTTTAGAAGAGTTGCTGGAGGAAAATGTCGCAATAGTCTCGTCATAATTCAAAGAACGCAATTTAAAATAAAACAGTATTGAAGAATAGTTTCATTCTTCCAAAAGTTCAAAGTGTCTCAATCGAGAATACTCCAATTTTAGAGAACGTTACAAAGATGAACCCATTACATATGTTACCAGATTAATAAATTGTTACATTGTCTGCGTTGGCAGAATTGACATCTATTATAACGCACGAATTTGACTGGATTAAATATGCAACGTTAAAGTCTGGCAGCGATTGCAGAAATGTGAAACGTTAATGTCAGAAAGATAATAATGGGCAATGGATATTCACTTGGTAGACGGCATATTATATTCCACAACTATGATGCATTATAGATTATTATTGATGGTGCAAAAATGTG